>CAUYQV010126122.1:0-22022 GCA_963574575.1 Galagoides demidoff
CTGCTGGGAGACAGTGTCGGGGCTACAGGAAAACATCCCCTGCTCTGAGGGTTCACTGACAGTGACAGAAAACAGGCAGATTAATTGGAGGAAAAGGCATACACGGCGGATGACAGGACAGTGATTGCCCAGTGACCTAGCAAGGTGCAGATGTTCACCTCCCCTTCTCCACAGGGGAGGGGAGACAGGAAGAAACATGCCATTTTCAGGGGTAGCCACTGACTTTTAGGGGGAATGAATGGGCCCAGTGCTTAGACAGTGGTCACTGAATTATTTCTCTTTGGGAAGTGAGTGGGGTTTCAGATGTGGTGTTTAATTTCTTTCACTTCCTCGGTGATATGAGTTTTTTTTTTGTTTTTTGTTTTTTGAGACGGAGCCTCAAGCTATCCCCCTGGGTAGAGTGCCATGGCATCACAGCTCACAGCAACCTCCAACTCCTGGGCTCAAGTGAGTCTCCTGCATCTGCCTCCCAAGTAACTGGGACCACAGGTGCCCGCCACAACACCCAGCCATTTCTTGGTTGCAGCCATCATTGTTGTTTGGCGGGCCCGGGCTGAGGATTCGAGCCCACCACCTTAGGTGTATGTGGCTGGCGCCTTAGCCGATTGAGCCACAGGCGCCAAACCAGGCTGAAAGGTTTTATCAGACAGATCTGCAGTCATTCTAATATTCTTCCCCTTGTAGGTTATGGTTTTCTTATATCTGGCTGCTTTCAGAATTTTCTCTTTCATATTAACTTCGGTGAAGTTAATTATGATGTGTCTGCAGGATGTCTTATTTGGGTTGAGTTGTGCTGGTGTTATGAAACTGTCTGCTATCTGAATTTCAGAATCTCTTGGCATGTCTGGAAAGTTCTCTTTCATAATTACACGAAGAAGAGCCTCTGTGTTTTGTGAAGCCACTTTGTCACCTTCAGGGATTCCTATAAGGCAAATATTAGTTTTCTTTGAATTATCCCGGAGCTCTCTGATAGAATGATCCGTTTTTACTCTCCATTTCTCTTCGTCTTTGAGTGCTTAGGCATGTTCAAAAGCTTTGTCTTCAATGTCAGAGATCCTTTCTTATGCCTATTCCATTCTGTTACCGAGAGATTCTACTGTATTTTTCAGATCTTCGAGGGCTGCAAGCTCTTGCCTCAATGTGTCAAAATCTTTGGTCATTTTATCTTTGAAATCATTGAATTCTTGATACAGCTTTTGAATAATTCCTTGAAATTCTAGTTCCCTCCTTTCCTCCATTCTGTTGATCTTATTTGCTATCCAGATTCTGAAATCTATTTCTGACATCTCAGCCATCTGTTTATGAATGGGATCTACACTTGCGTCTGCCATATCCTTCTTTGGGGAGCTTGATCTACTCTGGTTATTCATGTTTCCAGAGTTCTTCTGTTGGGGCTGCACCATGTTTATTTTCTACTGTTTGGTTATTAGAACTGGTAGGGTGATTGAATTGGGGTTCCCAGGTAGTAGAGATAGCCCCTTACCAGAGCTCTAGGCTTTATAGTTGTGGCTTATCTCCTACAACCTTATAAAGGTCCCTTTCAGGGTTTTGGCTGGAGACTCTGAGGACCTGCTTGGTGAGATAGTGCAGGCTAACTCTGTTTAGATATCAGCCAACCTCTACCCTATCCTAATAAACCACCCTATTAGATTTAAATCTAAACTGTGAAGAGATACAAACACCTGCAGCACCCAACCCCCACCCTTCAGTTCTTTTCCCCTATAGAACTTCAAAGGTCTACCTCAAAATGTCCCAGAGTAGACAGCCCCAGACATGGGTTCCAACCAAATTGTCTCTGGCAGTGCAAATCTTGCCCAACAGAGAAGGATTCAGGGACAATTCAAAGCAAAGGGATTCAAAGCACATTTGGAGCCAGGGATCCACACTCCCACCTGCCAGACTCAGTTCACCCTGTTATCTGGTTCTCTGCTCACAGGCCCAGCTAGAGCCAGGGATAACGCCCCTGCCCACCGGTCTCAGTCCACATACAGCTAGCCTCTGGAGTAAGGTCTGGAGTAGTGCCTGCCAAACAAGTTGGAGTCAGGGAACACACCCCCACTTGTCAGTCTCAGTCAACTGCCTGGCAGGCCACTGTTTTCAGGCTCTGTTGGAGTCAGGGCGCCGGGCCTGCCTCTGGTCTCAGTCCACACACAGCTAGCCTCTGCTTGCCAGACCAGTTGGAGTCAGGGGACCACACCCTGTCTGCCAGACTCAGTCCACTGCCTGGCAAGCCTCTGTTCACAGGCTCTGTTAGAGCAGGGAACCACACTCTGCCTGCAGGTCTCAGTCCTCACCTGGTAAGCCTCTGCTCACCAGCCCAGCTGGAGGCTGTGGAGTATGCCCTAGCCCTCAGGGCTTGGTTCACACCCAGTAAGCTGCTTGAGGCTTCTGATGGAGTCAGGAGACCACGCCCTTGCTCTCAGGTCGCACTCCACGCTCATTAAGCGTGATCTCCTGACTGGTCTCAGGTCCAGCAGGAACCAGCCCTGTCTGCTAAACTCAGTCCACATGAGGCAACCACTCTTCTGCTGTGGGTGTTGTCAGGGCCGGGGGTTCTGCACCCCATCCTGCCAGATACAGCCCAAACCAAGGATCAACACTACCACTGGCTGGGCATAGTCATAACCAGGGGACTGCTTCTCCTCCCACCCAGTGCCCCTTTCTTCCCACACCCTCTTTCTTCCCTGTTAGTCACAGATTTCATCCTGATGTTTGGCAGTCCACACTATGCCCAAGTCTCTCAGGACAAAACCAAACACTCTGTGCTCTGTAGGGGGCAGAACTTTAGACCGCCATGCGAGGGGGAAAGGGTGGACTGGGAGTTTGGACTTGTGGGGAAAAATATGTTCAATTTTATGCCTGGTAGGGTGGTGTCTAGGTTCATAAGCACGACCTCCCTGGAGAAAGAGACCTGGGGTTTAGGGGCTCTGCGGCAGGCCTCCTGCTTGTGGGAAGGGTCTCCCATCCTCTAGTTAATAGGCTTTGTACCTGTATTTGTTTTCTTGAATGCTCTTCCTTAGAGTTACAGCTTTCCAAACTTCTTTCTTGGCTCATCTCCCCATCTTTGGCTTCATAGAGTCTGATTCAGTCTAGTTTTTCTTCCTTTGCTCAGGAGCCTCTGACAAGGGTTGCTACCAGTCAGCCTTCTTCCCAGAATTCCGACTCTAGATTTTGATTTCTGTTGTCTACACTCTACAAAGCCACTAGAGCCAAAGTTTGTTTTAGCAAATACTCTTAGGACAAAAACAGTTTTGTGCTCTGCTAACATCTCTGGATTCTCTTCTCCATCTGGCTTATTTTCTGGAAATTCCTTACTATCTCATTACAGCTTTAATGCTTTAATGATTTTTGTTATTATGTACTATATATTATTTTAAGTTTCCCCCAGCAAAGAAAGGTCTGAATAACTTAGCCTGCATACAGTTAACCATGGAGGTCTTCTTTTATGATTAAAACAAACAAACAAACTATATTTAAGTGTTTTTACCCCATCTCAATTCTAATATATTAAGTATTTGTGTGTGAAATTTCCAGGGCATTTTTGAATCATTTCTCCTCTAAAGACACTACTCATAAGGTCTTTAATTTGTAATTCTTTATTTTTTACTTTTTTTACTATTTTCTTTCTCTCTTTCTCTCTCTCTTTTTTTTTTAAAGTCTCATTCTGTCTCCCTGGGTAGTATACTGTGGTATCATGATAGCTCACAGTAACCTCAGTCTCTTGGGTTCAAGCAATCCTTTTGCCTCAGCCTCCCAAGTAGCTGGGACTCCAGGCTCCAGCCACAACACTCGGCTACTTTTTCTATTTTTAGTAGAGTCACTGTCTCTACTAATGAGTGCGCAGGCTGGTCTCAAACTCCTGAGATCAAGGGATCTACCTGCCTTGGCCTCCCAGAGTGCTTGGATTATAGGTGTGAGCTACTGTGCCCTGCCTCTTTCTCATTTTTTTTGAGCAGTTCTCTTTCTAACTTATTTAATTGAATACTTAGCTCTTTTAGCCTTTATTTTCCAAATAATGAAAACATTTAAACAAATTAACAAATTTGTTTTTGAGTTTACCTTTGTATGTAACCCATTAGTTTTCTTATTTCACAACCTCCTTATTCTAAAGGATCAATAATTGTAGGTTTGATTTTCTTTTCGTCCTAACACTTATTTGGGATAATTTCCTACTCAAATTTCTAAATGATTTCTATTCCCCATTTGTTTAATCATTTCTTATTAATTTAATTATATTTTATTATTTTTAGTGACTGTGATCTGTTAAATTTTAGATTATTTTTTAATAATGAATTTTAAGGACCTAATATATTATTAATTTTAGCATATATTCCAAGGTCTTTGTCAAAAATAAAGAATCAGATAATTGTATATATCCAACCTTTAAGATATGCATAAACATAAGTAGTGGATATTAATTTTTTTAATTAGGGTCTTATGAGGTCTTTTTCTTCTTCACTCATCATTAATTCAAATGATTCAGGGATAAAATAAAAATCTTTCTTAGAGAATATATTTTCTAAATTTGAAGATATTTTCCTTTAGGTTACTTTACAATACTTAATATTTTCACTAATGACTCTTGAAAGAGCAAAGCATGCAGTTAGTGTCTGTAACAACATTGTTTTTTCTCACTGTCAAATCTTTATCTCCTACACCCCTTTCAACAATGGACACATATCAGTTATGGCAGAATGGTCTTTCTGTGCCTTCTCTTTCCAGTAAGCAACATGATGACTTTGGGGTTTTTTTGTTTTTTTGGAGGGGAGTGTGTTTCAGACTGTCATTTGTGTCAATTTTTTTCTTAGCAACTTTTTTTAATGGCAAGGATGTAATCTTTAAATAGGACTTTGGAAAGTCAGTCTCTCTTTCTCTCTCTTACCTCCATCTTGCTTACTCATATTAATAATGCATTTTATTTTTTATAAGAATAAAATGGTTTCTCATAAAAATTTTGAAAATAGCACCTGTGATATAAATGAGGTAAGGGGGAAAAAAGGTGTGTATAACCTTATCACTCCAAGGCAACCACTGTTAACTAGTTGTGCTTGTTTCCTTTTAATATCTTTTCTAGAATTGTTTTTATACAATTGAGATCAATTTTATATTCTGACTCTTCCACTATTATGTCATAGACTTTTTTTTTTTTTTGAGACAGAGCCTCAAGCTGTCACTCTGGGTAGAGTGCTGTGGCATCACAGCTCACAGTAACCTCCAACTCCTGGGCTTAAGTAATTCTCCTGCCTCTGCCTCCCAAGTATCTGGGACCACAGGCCCCTGCTGCAATGCCAGGCTATTTTTTGGTTGCAGCCATCATTGTTGTTTGATGGGCCTGGGCTGGAGTCACACCTGCCAGCTCAGGTGTATGTGGCTGATGTTTTAGCCACTTGAGCCGCAGGCGCTGAGCCAACATTTTCTATTATTAAACACTATTCAACAGAATTTTGTTAAAATGTCTTGATAATATACCACTACTTACTTATTAAAAATATTCCTTTAATATTGACTATAATTTTGATATCTTTATATTATTAATTATGTTGTAATGATTTTTTTTTTTTTTTGCAGTTTTGGCTGAGGCCAGGCTTGAACCTGCCACCCCCAGTATATGATAGCCACAGGCATCACCCACTTTAATGAATTTTTTTTCTCAAACATTCAGTGCATCTGAATTTCTGAGTCAGTAAGTCTAGGTGGGGCCAAAGAATGTGCATTTCCAACAACTTCAGGTGATTTTGATGCTGTTTGTCCAGAGACCTAACATGGAGAATCACTGTAATAACAATGGGTAAAGATTTCCTTCGATCTTTTCTTCAATAATTACTTCTTCCCTACACAGTAGTTTATATCTTTGTTATTGCAGGGGGGAAAAAATACTTATCCTGATTAGAAAAGGAAGTAATGATGTTCATTAAAATGTTCTCTAAAATCTTTAGCCACTGGCTTTTGCTAACCCCTTTGCACTGGCTGTGGAATCTTACTGGGATGCTTATCCGTTTGACCCTGTAGCTACATCACCATACAGCTGGTCTCATTTTTTTGGTAAAGTCACCTGCTCTCATTTAATTCATTTCCTTTGGTGTTTTCCTTCCTGTGGAAAGTCTCTGACATCTGTCCCACATACTTCTTTTGAGTACAAACTCATCTTTTGTAATTTTATTTTTAACTTTTATGAGCCAATTACTCTTACTCTTTTGTGATCTTTTTATTCCTTATGTTTTTAAAAGATACTCTAGACTATAATTATTTATCATTGCTCTTTTTTAATTCGTATTTTTTAACATCTGTAACTACATTCTGTTGAAGTTTGTATTTAGGCCCAAGCCCTAATGAAATGCTGGCCACAAACGGCTTCCCACTTCATTGGCGCCATCATGTGGTGGAATTGTGCGCTGCACCAAAAAATTTGCCAACATGGTGCCATCATAGCCTATATTACAGAGAAAGAACACTAACATTGGAAAGATCACAATAAGTTGAGAGAATCTGAGACAATCCTGTTACTTTGGTAAATGCACAGCAAAATGGGAGATAGTCAATACCAAAGATTATGTGTGTGGACACTGAAGTCAGTTGCCTAAGATCAAGGCCAGGCTCTATCATTTATTGCCATGTGAACTTGAGCAACTGCCTCAGTTCCCTCATATGTAAAGTGGGAATACCAGTGCCAGGATCTCACAGGGATGTTAAGAGGAATGATTAATACCATAATAATACAGTAACCATCAAATTGTTTTATAATATCAGCAGTGATTAGTTACCCAACCATTATATTTGGTTTTCTCTTTATATTCAAACCTAGAATAGAAAGAATATCAGGAAAATGATACCCCCTGAAATTAAAAAAAGGTATAATTATTTTCAGAATTGTCAGAGGTAGCATGAAGTTAAAAACTGCAAAATATAGAAATTGAAAAGGCATTTAAATATAATTTTTTTTTTTTTTTTGCAGTTTTTGGCCGGGGATGGGTTTGAACCTGCCACCTCCGGCATATGGGGCCAATGCCCTACTCCTTTGAGCCACAGGCACTGCCCTAAATATAAAATTATTTTTTAAGAGAAGAAAAATTCTGGGAAGAAAAGCCTTATAGACTCTTATTACCATACAAGATGAAATTTGAAAGTTAATTTTGTTAAATTAAATACCATTGACAGCCAAAATAAATAATTATAAGGAGGAGTAACTTAAAACCTTTTGAAGGTGGCCAGGTGCATCATCCTGTCATGCCTGTCATCCTAGCACTCTGGGAGGCTGAGGCAGAAGAATCGCTTGAACTCAGGAGTTTGAGACCAGCCTGAGCAAGACCAAGATCGTGCCTCTACTAAAATAGAAAAATTAGCCAGGTGTGGTGATCTTTGCCTGTAGTCCCATCTACTGGGAGGCTGAGACAAGAGGATCAATTGACCTTGAGTGTGAGGTTGCTGTTAGCTATGATGGCACCCCGACACCCTAGCCTGAGCAACAGAGTGAGGCTCTGTCTCAAAACCAAGTAAAAAACAAAAAGAAAAAGAAAAACCTTTACAGGGTCAAAAAATACTTCTAATATTATAAATGATTTATTGCCCCCAATCCTCTCAATGGTCTACTAAAAAGAAATGTATACTTGTATAAGTCCTTGAAAGAGATACAATTAATATAAATCTATATATTGCAAGTTTTATTAGAAAATCAAATTTAATTATTTTTATTAGATTAATAGGATGGAAAAGATCTAAAATCAGTGAGAGTAAAGAAAAGCATGCAGACTTGCTATGGTTTGAATGTGTTCCCCAAAGTTCATATGCTGGAGGCTTGATTCCTAATGCAGTAGTGTTGGGAGGGGGAACTTTTGAGAGTCTTTTTTTCTCTTTCTCTTTCCTTTCTTTCCACTTTTTGTCATGGCATGATACAGCACAAACATTTTCTCACATGTGAGCCCACTATATCATCCTCAGTAGAGTACGGTACGGCATCACAGCTCACAGCAACCTCAAACTCTTGGACTTAAGTGATTCTCTTGCCTCAGCCTCCCAAGTAGCTGGGACTACAGGCGCCTGCCACAATGCCTGGCTATTTTTTGTTGCAGTTGTCATTGTTGTTTAGTTGGCTGGGGCCAGGTTCAAACCTGCCAGCCTCGGTGTGCGTGACTGGCACAGTAACTACTGTGCTTCAGGCGCTGAGCCTGGTTTTTACTTTGAACTTTTATGTATAAAACTGTGATTTTGGAAATGAAAGAACAGAACAGTCTTGAAGAGGCTCCTCTCACTGTTCTCCACAGTTGCTGGCCTTCTGACAAATAAAGTTTTGTTACCAGATGAAGAGGGTCTAGCCACCTGTCCCTGTCAGACAATATGCAGAGACAGCAATAAGTCCACCAAACTTTATTATATTACTTTATTGTATTACTAAATACAATAACACACAAAGATGTGTGAGAATAATATAATTCCCATCTCGACGACTGAAGCTTTTAACCCTTGTCTCCACACAGTTCTGTAGTCCACTGGTACAGCTTGAATTCATAGGTTTTTTTCAGGAGAAAAAGGCTAGATGTGAGAATGATGTAATCCAGACAACTTGACTGCTGTAGGGGTGGCAAGTAGGATGTTCCAGAGGCCAGCGCACTTTTTCTTGAGTTCATCAGGTCTTTTCTTCCAAGTCCTGAGGATAGGTTAGTTACCAGCTGGAATGTATGTAGGTATCAGGAAGTAGGGGAAGGAGCCCTTTCTTAAGCAATTCAGAGTGTGGTATAGTGTAGCTCAGGAGGTGGCCAGGCTTGCCATGACAGAGATCAAAGGTCATCTGCTTAATAGGTCTTGAAAAAGTTGGGAAGGCCTCTTGGGTAGAGGGTCCAAGGCCAACTGAGTTAGGTTCCTTAGTCTGGGTGGATGTGTTACTGGAAGGTAGGATCTCTGAGATAGAATCTCAAAAACTACTCCAGGGTAAAGAAGTAAACAGAGGCTCAATCTGGCTTCTTCCACTGACAGGGATAAAGTCAAGGTTGTGTCCAGGGTAAGAGAATGAAACCATTTAGCGGTCACCTACAAATATCCACAAGTTCTGGGTTTCGAGGCTAAGGTTTGCGTGAGAACATTGGTATTCTTATTTATAGCCTTAGCACAGTTCTTAAGACAATACATAGCTTTAAAAGTCCCTGTAGAACTGATCTACAGTTCTGAGCAATTCAAATGAATATTCCTGAAAATCAGTTGGATATGAGGCCACTTATGAGGCCGTATTATAGCCATACCACTTACTGGGAAATTTTTATTCAGGTTCCAATTTCTCCTGAGGTATCTACATAGACATAGCAGATAGTGTTTAATACTGCACACATTTTTCCCAGTGCAGCCAACAGGCGATCTTTGAGCCTTAAGCCTTTTGCAGTTTCTTTCCTCTCAGTTTTAGAATCAGAGACAAATCTCTAATCACATTTCTTTTGGCAAATAGTCTGTAGATTGGGGCAAGTATTCTCAGCAAGCTTTTAAATGTTACTTCTGGGCAGTCATCCCAAAATATGTCAGAGACATGTACTTTGTAGTAAATATTTTTAACATTTTTTTTCCAGTGTCCACTTTGTAATAAAAAGATTTTACATATTAAAACCTAATATGTTGGCTCAGCACCTGTAGCTCAAGCAGCTAGGGCACCAGCCACATACACCAGAGCTGGAGGGTTTGAATCCAGCCCAAGCCTGCCAAACAACAATGACAACTACAACCAAAAAATAGCTGGGCATTGTGGCAGACACCTGTGGTCCCTCCCAGCTACTTGGGAGGCTGAGGCAAGAGAATGACTTAAGCCCAAGAGTCTGAGGTTGCTATGAGTGGTGACACCACAGCACTCTACCAAGGGTAACAGCTTGAAACTCTGTCTCAAAATAAATAAACAAATAAAATATAACCTAATATGTTATCTCAGGGCCAAGAAGCAGAAAGAAAAGACAAATTGGAGCAAATATGACTACTGTATAAAATTCTATATTCTTTGACCAGGCTTTTAGTCTTGTTAACAGATCAGTTTAGTTAAACAGGCATGTCTCATTCTATGAGCTGAAATCGCAGACAAGGCTGGAATGTAATACAGGTGGGCCACAGTTTCTTAGTTTTGAACCATATTTTTCTCTTTCTAATTTTTCATTTTACTAAAAACAAAGTATAAACAAATTATAGCAGAATCAACTTAAATGCCACAATAAACTGTACTTTCAGTATACTTGGTCTGATTATTGGCAGAAAGTGCAGTAAGAATAATTATTAGCCATCTAGGCTTTTCTTTATTTTAAAATTGACTTGGCTGGAACCTTTTATAAGGAATTTCAGGTTAGACTTGAAAGCCTCTCACAAGCCAACGTTTCATCTATGCCATTGGATATCTGTATGCATTGGGTAAATTCCTTTTCTCTCGAGGTCCCAAAGCAAACTGGGATTCCTGGACCTATCAGAAAGTGGCATTATTTACTCACTGCAGATCAGGAAATGTTATTGATGAGGTATCACCTCTGAAATGTCATTCCAGTCAAAGCCTTGGTAAAATAACCATTATCTTTTATTGTGTCGTATAGAAGACAACAGAATCATATGGAACTTCTGCAAATAACTATATTGCAGAAATTAAGAATCCTTATGGTTTTCAAATTCCGGACAAATCAAGGAGAGAAAAAATGCTTCAAATTTCATTTATAGGCTTGGTGCCTGTGGCTCAAGCAGCTAAGGCACCAGCCACATACACCTAAGGTGGCGGGTTCGAATCCAGCCTGGGCCCGCCAAACAACAATAATGGCTGCAGTCAAAAAATAGCCAGGTGTTGTGGCGGGCACCTGTGGTCCCAGCTACTTGGGAGGCTGAGGCAGGAGACTCGCTTGAGCCCAGGAGTTGGAGGTTGCTGTGAGCAGTGAAGCCATGGCTTCAGGGGGACAGCTTGAGGCTCTCTCTCAAAAAAAAAAAATTTTTTTTCATTTATAAATATATACATTGTTGGGGCGGCGCCTATGGCTCAAAGGAGTAGGGCACCAACTCCACATGCTGGAGGTGGTGGGTTCAAACCCAGCCCCAGCCAAAAACTGCAAAAAAAAAAAAAAAATATATATATATATATATATATATACTTATATATACACACACACACACACACACACACACCTTGTTTGTTACAAGCTATAAATAGCTCCAGAAATAAAAAAGGGTTTTCTTAACTGGAAAACTTCTGTTCTAGAAAACAGAACACAGAAAGAATCAGCAACATTTCAAACAAAAAGTCATAAAAATCCCATGTAATGATTTCTGTTTTGTTTGAAGTTTGGTTACCAATACTCATGGACATGTTAGCTTTCTAAAAGTCCAGGAAGTTTGCTTTTAGTCTGATGGTATTTAATCTCCAAAGCTATCAAAAATTTATATTCAAGGCTCAGTGCCTGTAGCACAAGTAGCTAGGGTGCCAGCCACATACATGGGAGCTGGTGGGTTTAAATCCAACCTGGGCCCACCAAACAACAATGATGACAACTAGGGCCTACCAAACAACAATGATGACAAATACAACCAAAAAAAATAGATATCCAGGCATTGTGGTGGGCGCCTGTATTACCAGCTACTTGGGAGCTTGGGAGGCCAAAGTAAGAGAATCACTTAAGCCCAAGAGTTGGAAGTTGTTATGAGCTGTGATGCCACGGCACTCTACCCAGGGCAACAGCTTGAGACTCTGTCTTAAAAAAAAAAGAGAGAGAGAGAAAAGAAATTTATATTTGAGAGTGCCTATCAGCCTTTCCATTACTTTCCTTGAAGGACAAACTTTGGACATAGCCAGTTACAAAAAACACTCTCTGAGATGAATCAAAAATTATTACTGATAACATACACTAAGACAGACTAATATTTCATGATATTAGAACATATGTATATATACAATACAATCCACAGAAAATTAACCACCATTTCTTATTTGATGATATTTCTTCTTATACAGTTTTAACACACTGAATAAGACTAATATGTCTTTCTTAGACTTTCAGTTGTCTTAATATTTCAAAAAGACCAAATTTAAACTTTTAACTTTGAAAGATTTGTCAAATATCAAAGGCTTAATACATTTATTCAAATGGGATCATAAGTCAAAGAGTCTAACAGCAATACAGAAGGTTATATGGGTATAACCTTAACCCTTTTGAAGTTCAGTATTCTCTAGTTAGCCAAAACCCTAAAAGAGACAGTACAGGGATTATTTTCTTTCAAGCCACTTACTGAAAAAGTAAAAAAACTTTTAGCTTTTAAATTAAATGCAACAGGTAACTAAATTTTATAAATTGTAGCTAACTGGATCACATACAAATTCCTTCACAAATTTCCTTTTATGAGTTCTATTAAGTCTGCAGACAATCTACAAACATGCTAAACTTTCTGTTTTACTCTTCCTTTCACTTTCTTTAAATAACTAGTCATTCTGTTTTAAGACAAAATTTACCACACAAGATCCTTTCTTATAGAATATTTTCCGTTCTGTTTAATCTTACACCCCAAAAATACTTTTCACAAAACAGGATCACAGTTTACTATAAAGTTAATTATCTACTTGGTCAAACTGATAATTAGATTTAAAAGACTCAGTTTCCCAAACAATCTAAACAGACAAAGTATTACATTTCACAAATGACATAGACATTTTATGAAAAATAACATAACTTTAAGGTTTTAAGTCACTGAAAAGTGTTCTGAAACCACAACAGAGACACCATTCCTGACACCTTTTCTGTCCTCCTAAGTCTCACGTGGCCACATAAGCATCAAAGATGGCTGCAAAGGACAGGACCTATCTATGTCTTTAATCTACTTAACAGGTACAGAGTTCAAGACAGAAAGGAAGAAGAGTGAAAGGTTCCATTTCTCCCAGAATAGCCAGGGAGCAAAGTTGAAGCAGGGAAGAGGCCATGTGGGCTAGACTATGCCTCGTAGCTGCTGGCCTAGGCAAGGAGAATATGTTCCTAGGCCTCACCACAGCCACCTACCTGACCTCAGAATTCAGAGGCTCAGAATCAAGAACATAAGCTCACAGCAAAATTTAGAAATATTACAGGGGTGGCAGTTCTATAATCTTTAAACATTTGAATTTTAGTAACAGGTTTAAAACTAATTTTATTTATCAAAGAATACCAAAGTCACCTGAACAAAAAGGTATTTGAGTCCTTTTCTGTTTTCCTGACAAAATATTTGATGTAAGCATTTACTTTTCCTTTTTATGATAAATCCAATTAATTAGAGATCTTTTGCATATTTTGATAGTAAATGTCACAGGTACATAACATACACAGACGCACAAATAGAATTTGACACATAAAGACAAAAGCACAATTTATATTTTCTGGCTTTTAAACATATATTTTTATTCAGACTATTAATCTTTTAATTACCTAATTTATTTATGTTGGGAATTACGTAGGTTATAATTATTTTAAATTATTTTTCTGTTAACTATTTTCATACCCTGTAGATTAGATATATAAATATAGTTTAAATTACTGCTTTTAAACTCAAATTCCACCAAAAAAAAGAACAAACGTGAGTATTTTAGCCAGACTTGTCTAAACAAAGTAACATCATTATTACAACCCAAAGATCCATTTAAAGGCCATTTTTCTCCAGAGTAAAGATGATATATCAGCCAGGCTGTGTTACAGTAAAATTTAATTACTTTTTAGTTACAGGTGGGTACCCATACTGAGACCAATCAAACAGAATATGCCCCAGTGGGCTGTCATTTGGGAGTTAGGCTTAAGATCCCATAATACTGACCAGATATAGAAACACCAGATTTCTCAAGAACAAAAGCTGAACTGATGAGAACCAAAGTGCTCAGTGTGTAACCAGAATGAAGCAGGTGGACTTTAGTGATAGGGACAGCATGTGTGTGAGTGCAGAGCCTGAAGAATCCCAGGAGAAATCTCCCTGCTATGCTGCTAGGAACATTCAACATTGCTGGGCCTTCCTGTCCAGGCTACCATTAGGCCTCCTGGGCACACTCCTCCTGGGAAACAGTCTAGGGGACCCTTTGTGGCCACAGAAATGTTACCAGATGAAGGGGGTCTTGCCACCTGTCATTGTCAGCAAATGTGCATAGACAGTGACAGGTCCACCAAACTTTTGTCAGAAGGCCAGGATCCTGGAGCAGACTTTCCAAGACTGTTCTGTTCTTCCATTTCCAAAATCACAGTTTTATACATAAAAGTTCAAAGCCAGGAACACACTAACCCCTATTCCAAATAATAATCAGCATAACTCAGGGCCTATTATGACATTCCAATTCAAAAGTTAATCTCCTGAATTAATCTACCTAAATTACTCAATATAGGCATCTTTATGTGGGAGATATATTTACCAAATGGTAAGAATGGGAGACGAGGTGAAGGTCAGGCAGGATCTAAACCAATCAGACCAGCTGTATCATGTCTGCCCTACGCTGTTTAACCCCATCTTATTCTCACTACATGTGCTTTCAGTTTGGTGGACCTATCCCCATCTCTGCATATTGGCTGACAATGACAGGTGGCCAGACACTCTTCATCCAGTAACAATTAGGTCACCAGGGGTATGTCCTCATACATTTGGCTAATGCTGTTATCATAGGAGTGAATTCCTTATAAAGGGATGAGGATGAATTTACCACCCCTCCACCCCCGCTGCCTTGCTCTCATCCTCTCCTGCCCTTCCACCATGAGATGATGCAGTGTGAAGTCCTTTGCCAGATGGGAGCCCCTCAGTCTTGGACTTACTAGCCTTTAGAATGTAAGACATAAATTATGTTTAATCTTTATAAATTACCTAGTCTTAGATATTATAGCAGTACAAAACGGACTTAGATAGGTGTTATCTTCCACCCCTCTTCCTCTTTAAAACCTTGCATCATCAAATAAAAGTAATCTTGCCAGAACCAGAATCTTACATTCAGTTTCCAAACTGTAGCTTTCCCAGCTAATTAGCATTGTTCAATGAATATTTGTTATGCCATTATGCAAATGTAGTCAATGCTCATTATCTTTCTACTTAATAAATTCATCAAAAGCTGTCCAGGAACACATCTTCTGTTTTGTCAACTGCACCCACAATCTTGTTCCCAGATTTTTCATCATTGTTTTCAGACTGCGAGGTAAGGAAAGCAAGAAATGGGAATAATTTCATGAATTCCAAATATGATGTAACTCTTAGTATAATATTCAAGCATATAACAGCTGTCTGCGATTGCTCCTAGCACACCCCAATCTCAGACCAGTGCCAAGTTGGTGCAGTTGGTTAAAATGTGGCACTGATATGTCCATACTCATTTCTGATGTGAATCAACTGACTGAGCAAATAAGAAAAACGTCATTAGTGTCAATCTGCACTTCTGAGGTGAGCAGTCTGGAAAGTCTATGCCTTTGATTATTGAGATTTGGGATTTCCAGATACCTAAATACGGTGTTTCTTGGCACATATTCAGTATACATAAATACCTACGGCATTTTCCATTTATTTAGGTCTTCTTTCATTTCAGCAATGTTTTGTGGTTTCAGAGTACAACTATTGTATGTCTTTCCTAAATGTATTCCTAGGTATTTATAATACAAATGTTATCAAAAGTTTGGTACTTGGCAAACCAGCAAGAATGAACAGTGAAGACAAAAGGTTTAAGTAAAAGGAAAGAGAAGTTTATTAATTTGCCAGCGAACGAGGAGGCCAGCAGACTAGTGACTCAAAAGACTGCTATTCTGTCTTTAAGTAGAATTATGGGGCTTTTTAAAGGGGGTGGTAGTAGGAGTGTGCATTCGGGTGGTGGGAGTGTGCATTTGTCATTCATGTGACCAATGTCACATGTCCTGGCTTCCGGCTATTGTTTCTTTAACACAGTTGGTTTTGGCTGACCTTATAGCAGGTGAAGATGATCTTGTAACCTTTGAACAATCCTGTCGTGCCATCTCCTGTGGTTTAAGATACTAGAAAAATAGTAAAGGACATTTTTCTGTCCCTTTGATTACCGGCCTTGGGCGGAAATGCAGGTTTCAATTTCCAAAAAGGGTATGGGATTTTAAAGAGACAATTTGTAATATACTTTGTCCTTTTTCATACCTTTACCTCTGTTATACAGATGCTGGGTGACTTACAATGAGATCATATAAAGACTAAGCCCATCATAAATTGAAAATATTTTAAGTCACAGGTGTGTTTTCAACTTAACGATATTGTCACCTCACAATGGGTTTATCAGAACTGGAATACATATCGTGTTCATACCATTGTAAAGTCAAAAATCATAAGTCAAACCATCGTTGAGCTGGGGACTGTCTGTATTGATAGAAATGGCATATGTTAAAATTACATGTTCCAATCACTGCTTGCTAGTAAATAAAATAGGTTTTTGTATATTGAGTTTTTACTCTAGGACTAATTTCAATTATTAATAACAGTAGATTTTGAACATTTCTACAGGGACAGTAAACAAAAACAATTCACTAATCTACAGATTTTCTACATAGACCACTGTGAATAGACAGTTTTACTCTTCCTTTCTAGTTTTTATACCTTTTATTATTTTAATTATTTATTGAGTTGTCTAGAATCTCTGATACAAAGTTAAGTAGAACAGGTAAGAGTAGGTAGCCTCATCTGTTTCCAGTCTTTGGATCTCATATTTCATCATTAAGCATGATAACTATTGATCTTTCATAGATGCCCTTTATAAAAGTTATTTTATTTCTAATGTGATTGTTTTCATCATGAGTTGGCAACAAATTGTCAAATCCTTTCTCTCCTTATTAATGTGGTAAATTACTTTATTAATGTTGGGCAAACCTTGCATTCTAAAATAAACCCCAACTGGCCATTGTATTTTATCTTTTTTAGCATTGTTTTTGTCTATTTGCTAGTATTTTATGTATGAATATTGCATGTGTATTCATGGAGGGTACTGATCTGTGATTTTTTTCTTCTAATGTCTGTTAGGTTTTTCTTTGAGGGTTACGGTATCATTATTCCCTGCTCTTCTGTTTTCTTAAAGTTTATGTAAGATTGAAATCGTATGTTCTTTAGATGTTTGATAGAGTTTACCAGTGAAACCATCTGGGCCTTGAGTTTTCCTTGCATTTTTAAATTATTAAAATCCTATAATAGATATAGAAGTATTCATACTTTCTATTTCTTCTTCAGTGTTTTGCTATTTTTCAGATTTTGTTGGTTTAAAGTTATTTATAACATTTTCCTTTGATGGTTTTACTTAGGATTTTTCAACCTCAGCATTGGTAACTGAGGCCAGAAAACTGCTATAGCAAAGTGTCCTAGCATTGCAGAATGTTTAGGTGCTACCCTGGCCTTTATGTCCTAGATCAGTGGTTCTCAACCTTCCTAATGCCACAACCCTTTAATACAGTTCCTATGGATCATGACCCACAGGTTGAGAACCTCTGTCCTAGATGCTGATAGCAGACTTCCCAGTGTGACAACCAAAAATATCTCTGATATCTCTGGACATTGCCAAGTTCATTGAGGGCATAACACCTCTGGTTGAGAAAACATGTTTTAATGTCTTTAGAATCTTCATACAATAGATACTGGCAATTTGTCTATTTTTAATTAGTCTTGTGGGCTATACAAAAAAAACACAGTATATACTTGAGTTGGCCTGTGGGCCACAGTTTGCTGACCCTGACTTAATTTTTTCTTTTTTCCTAATGAAAGCATAAGAAAACTATAAATTTCCCTCTAAGAATACTTCAGCTGTATTTCATAAACTTTTAAATGTTTTATTGATGGACATTAGCTAATCAATGGTTATGGAGAGTATGTGTTTATGAAAATAACATATGAGATTTACTGAGTGTTATTCCAACAAAATGGCTAACAAACTTTTGTTTCTGTGAGATATGCATTGAAGAATATTCATATAATGACATAAAATGTAGTTACGTACATTATTACATACACACTCCCAACTAGTTAATAAGTTGATATTAAAATCTCATAATCTGACAGCAATAAACAGTATTATTTTGGTTCTTCTAGCTAAGAAAAGCCAGTCTGCAAGTACTAGGACAAGAAAATTACATGTTTTTAATTATCTTACGGAGCATTGATTTGCTGCCACCTGCTGGGAGGCAGAAATGAATTTCCTGTGTCCTTAAAAGGTGAAAGAATACTACATAAATAATTTTTGCATTTTCTTAGAAGTATTATCAGTGTTTTGTTTTAAAAAATACACCTGCTAGCTACAATTTTTTCCCAACTTTTAATTTTGAAAAACTGCAAACATACCTACAGAACACTCATATACTATTCACCTGAAACTACGCAGCGCTATATATTTTCTTTCTCCCACAATTATTTTTGGTTTTGGTCTGGATTATTAGAAAGAAATGTGCAGACATCATGACATGATTTCATGCCTACGTAAGTAAGCATGTATCTACTGAGAACAAAAGAACTTTTTCCAATAACTACAATACCATTATCATTTCTGAGTAACTTAAGTCAATAATGTTATACTCCCATGTTCAAACTTTTTAAATCTTTAATCCCATCCAGTTGACAGTTGCCTTAAATGTAGCTCAGGCCGCCTGTCCTTTTTGTTCTGTCTTTTGCGATATTAAAAAGTCCAAACAAGTCACATTCTGAGCGTGTCTATTTCCTCACAATTGGATTCATTTTCGACAAGAATGCTATGTAGGCGTACTTCCCATAGCCTCACAGAGACAGGTTCATGCCTTTGCCAGTAAACAGCAATTTTCCTCTCAGGAAACATTACTAATACTTTGCTAAGTACTGATGTTCCATAGAACACAGTTTAGGGAAGTGCTGAGTAAGAAAAAAGGTGATATGTAGTAAAATGGAGTTTGTAGAATAGAAAGGATTAAACCGTTTTCAAATTAACAAACTTCCTCATTTTTAAGGTAGTGCAAACTGAGCTTCCATAAAACTTAACCCTTACCAAAAAAGAAAAATGTACAGATGACAAAATCCAAACTTATAACAGCCCCCTGTCCTGTCCTTGTATTCAGTAGAGATTTAAGTCAAGGTCTGACTGCTTTCATATTATATCCAGTAGATCCCCCGCTTTTTTTTACACTAATTTTCTGTAATTGACTACTCTTGTGTCTACAATTACTCTTTGGGATAAAAGTGGTAGTCTTTTAATCCAAACAATAATGAAGATATTTAGGAAGGCCGATAATTCAGTTTTTTATTGTTCAATATTCGCTAAGAATCAACCTGTATCAAATAGAGAAGGCCTAAACCCTCCCAAATCCATGCAATTGCGCAAATCAAATTCAAAGACTGGGGACTTGACTGGTCATAGTGTAAAGCCCCCATTTACCATTTCCACTCGCCATAATCTGATCCTGGCGATTAACTGCGGATGCTGTATTATCACATTACAGTAAACATTTGGAAGATTAAGTTTTCCCTAAAAGTCTTAGATAGCATACCACAGTTTTGTTACCATTCCGCCCTGCAGTGAGGTAGCGAGTACTATTCATGTTCGTTTTCATCTCAATTCCAGGCCAGGGCTTTTCCCCTGCTCAGGTGCCTTCCTGAGGACATCCCTGTAGAGGCGAGCCTGAGTCCTGGCTTTTGGTGTAAGGAATATTACTCAGTATGAATGGGCACCTTTTAATAGCAGGGGGGAAAAAAACTGTGGTTCTTTCAGCCTTTAAAAAACATGCCACAGTAAAAAAACAAAACAAAAAACCCGGTGGAACGTTGAGTATTCATTCCAACAGGTTGCAAACCGCTTTGCGGAGTCTCCTCTCATCAGTTTGTCAAACCCTGGCCGTCTTGCCCACCAGTCCGCACCGTCAGCTTTCTGGGAGCGGAAGACCGGGGTCTACGTACCTCGGCCGCCGCGGGCGGCTGGGGCTGGACACGGCCTCCGACTCGAGGGAACCGCCGAAAGCCAAGGAGTCTACTCGGACTTAGAAAAAAAGCAAACGCTTCCCCAAAGCTGTAAATTGGCCTCCCCCGCCTCATTTTTCAGAGAACTGCCTCAGCGCTCCAACATCGTCCACCACACGGCAGCACTGCGCAGCTACGTCGGCCGGGCAGAGCAGGCGCCCGGCTTCTAAGTTCCCCGCCTCGGCGCTCCCCGGCCCCACGCGCCGGCAGTCGGCGCTGCGCCTGCGCGGGCGGACCTAGCGGAAGGGGCGGGGCCGGCAGGCACTTCCGCGGCCGCGGGCGGGTGAGTATGGGGCGTGAGCGCGGCGTCGGGGAGTCAAGGCTGGGTTCCCGCCTTGGGCCGCCAGCCGGGGCCAGCCGGGTCGTCCCGGGCGCCCCCTGGAGGATTGGGGGAGGGGATGGAAAAGGAGAATATTAATGAATTGGAAGGTGTTGGGGGTGAGGGAGAAATGCGGACGGGGAAGCGTCGGCAAATGGGTTCAAAGGGAAGGTTTGGGTTTTTTTTTTTTTTTTAACAAAAATGAAAAGCATCTGCAAGCTGATTTAAAATCGTCATTCTTTGGGGCAGTTTTGTCAACTTACCTTTGTGTCACATTAAGGCAGCTTCGGTAAGGAGGCTCTTGCATTGTCGCCGCCAAACCTAGTGAATGGTTAACCTGGTAGCAGAAAGGCACGATAGCCGAGTGTGACTGCTACCAAAGAGGGAAATTAAAAGTCATTGGGGGAGAGGGGACAAAATCCAAGATGTGAAGGTAGGGTTCACACCAGGAGTCGCAACAGTATCAAATACCGTGCCAGGCAGGGGCTAGAACTCTTAAAGCAGAGGACACGCTGTCTTCAAATACGCATTTCGCTTTAGAGCATGAAATGCAACCTAAGCCAAAATAATCTGAAAAAATTCCTATTTTATTCTCCTTCTTAAATAAGTCGTTTCTCTAATACATACATTTCAGAAAACAGAAAATAAACAGACTAATAAAACTTTTCCAAGTTGGTAGAACACCAAAATGGTGTTGTCTTCAATGTCCAGAATATTCTTTTACATGGGAAATACTAAGTATCATTTTCATTCCAAGGAGAAAAAGACTTTCTAAAAAAACAAAGACAGGCTGGGCACCCGTAGTTCAGTGGTTAGGGCGCCAGCCACATGCTCCAGGGCTGCAACAACAAAAAATATCCGGGCTTTGTGGTGGACACCTATAGTTCTAGCTACTTGGGAGACTGAGGCACAAGAATCACTTGAGCCCAAGAGTTTGAGGTTGCTGTGAGCTATGATGCCACACAGCACTCTACCCAGGGCAACAAAGTGAGACTTTGTCTCAAAAATAAAATAAAAGACAAAACAGCAGGGGTTTTTTTGCTGTTGGTGTTTGTTTTTTAGGGGCTGCATTCTATTAGGTAACACAAAATAAACATGCGAAAAGTTACATAATCATAGGAAATGTAAATCAGCATTTGAGATGTATGAAGATATTTAAAGAAAACTTATATTTGGAATGGAAGAAGCTAATGAATGCTTGAAACATTTACCCTTCAGGTGATTTTGCCATGGGAAAAATCTGATTTTCCCCACAGATCTGATTTTCAACACAGGCTAAAAATCTTATGTTCTTATGTGATTTTTCTTTACTTTTAATGTTAGTGAACATACACTGTACCTTCAGTGGTCCAGGTACAACTAGTTTGTGACCTCTCCCTATTTTCACCTGAGTACAGACAGCCCCCCCCCACAATGAATCAATTTATGATTTTTCAACTTTACAACAGGCTTATATGGACTTAACCTCATCATAAGATGAAGAGTGACTGTGTTCAGAAATAATGGAATTAGAGGTCAGAAAAAATCCTGGAGACTGGCATCATGAGGAAAGAGTTCTTAAAAATGGAATTTAAGCTGAATAGGATAAG
Organism: Galagoides demidoff; assembly: GCA_963574575.1. NCBI lineage: Eukaryota > Metazoa > Chordata > Mammalia > Primates > Galagidae > Galagoides > Galagoides demidoff. The sequence continues at coordinate 21,796 of CAUYQV010126122.1, forward strand.
AGAGGCATCAGAGAATGTGAAGGAACAGATGAGTAAAATCTCAGAGTTGGGAAAGTAAGAGGGAGGTTTAGAAGATTATGCCTTGGCTCGGCGCCTGTGGCTCAATCGGCTAAGGCGCCAGCCACGTACACCTAAGGTGGCAGGTTCGAATCCCCAGCCTGGGCCCGCCAAACAACAATGATGGCTGCAACCAAAAAATGGCCGGGCGTTGTGGCGGGCACCTGTGG
>CAUYQV010126123.1:0-11981 GCA_963574575.1 Galagoides demidoff
CACAGGCGCCCGCCACAACGCCCGGCCATTTTTTGGTTGCAGCCATCATTGTTGTTTGGCGGGCCCAGGCTGGGGATTCGAACCCGCCACCTTAGGTGTACGTGGCTGGCGCCTTAGCCAATTGAGCCACAGGTGCCGAGCCTGAAGTTCCTCTTAAAGGGGGACGTGAAGGGAAACAAATGAGTTTTCTTGAAAACCTTTTCCCCTTCCCTGCCCTTTTGTAGGTACGCTGTGTGTATGGGTGAATGCTCAAACTAATTACTGTTAGGAGGGATTCTAATACAATTCTGAATTCAGTCACTCAACCAGAGGGGTGATTAACAAAAGTTGGTTGGGAAAGAACCTTTAGGCGAAGGAACAACAAAATAAATAATTTACATGTCAAAGAATGGAATTCCTGGAGGGCGTATAGAATTCTGCCAATGACACTTGGGTGCTTTGGGGATTTGTGATTTGCAGAAGTGAATTGGAATCCCCCGTACTAATAAAGCTGCTTCTGCTGTCATGGATCTGGGGCCGCAGAAGGCTTTTCCACAGTGAAAGGAGATTTCCCCTTGACAGGTGACGGCTTCCAACATGAAGTGTCCTAGGTAGGGGTGAGGGTTCCACATTGGGCAAGAGAAGACCTTCTCTATTCTTGAGGGGAAGGGTCTGTCCTGTGTGTATGCATGGCAGAGCTGAAGAAGGAATTACAGAAAGATCCTTGTTAATGTCTTATAGGAAATTAATCCTGCTTCTTTTCTTGGACACAATGGCAACCCAATTATGAAGGCAAAAAGACTGGCTGGGGATTAGCGACGCTTGTGTTCCATGCTACTTATTGCCTGGTTATAAGGAACGTAGGTGCTTTTATCCCCAGACACACAACCCATAGCCTGTCATCTTGGGCTTTTAGAAACTTAAATATGCAAGCACTTGGCAGAGAAGGTATCTTTGCAGCCTTTCTTAATAACAACAGACTGCTGTTCGGCGCCCGGGGTACCATTCAGTGGGTACATCTCACTCTGGCATCTATGTGAAAAGGCAAGCCACGTGTGGTAGGATTGCTTTGCCAGTGTGGTGCTGCAGAAATAGCGGAGACTTAGGTTACCGTGGGGCTGTATTATTAAAGTGAGAGATTTATTCAGTTTACACTACAAATCCCTGGAGAGATAAATGTGCTTATATTATAAGTAAAATCAGGAAGGTAAATATCAAGTCTGGACACCATTTTCTTTTAAGTAGTATTTTAGTTGTAGGATGACTTCTTAAGGGCAAGAGCAGATAGAGAGGCATTTAATCAGAATGTGAAACATTAGACTCACAGGGAACCAGGAATTTGAAAAGAGGCTTATTTTTTAGGTAAGAAGCTATGACTGCTGACTCTAGGACAGACTATTTTTTTTTAACCTAAGAAAAGAATGTTTTTAAACAAGAACTTCACCAAGTATGTATGGCCCCCCCTCTTTTATGATCCTATTCATGGTCACTGGGGTGTCCCACCCTGAGAATACTTACCTCAACACGGTACTTTTGGACACACGACGTGTCCCACGGCAGCCTCCTCCTTCCCAATGCTTTCAATCAGAAGAGGTTTTAGGCTTCCTGCCCTGGAGCCCAGCACCTTGTGGGCAGACCCTGTTTTCTCTCCCCCGTTGCATGTGCTGCTTTCTGGAGCTCAGGCGCCAGACCCCTGTCCCAGTCCGCCTTACCATGCTGGTAACTCTCTTGCTGGACTGGTCCCTACCTTTGATTGCAGAGTCTGCGCCTCCGCCCCCCCCCCCAATGCAGTTATATCAGTGCATTCCAAAGTGTGCTGCAGGAGGTGGAGGTCCATGGATGTCTGTAGACAACAGTGGCAAAGAGGCCCATGTGGAAAAGGGTTTGGAAATCCCGTGTGGATACATTTTTGCCATCGCTCAGCAGCCTCTGTTGTCAGAACATAAAGGAGAGAGTCTCCTCTCTGAGATGGGAGAATCATACATGGTTTTCCCACACATGACTTGCTTACAGATGTTTTTTTTTTTTTTCTTATTTTCCCTTCTTTTTTTTTTTTTTTCTGGTAACATCTATTAAGACCCCAGAGAATGAGCGTTCCCTAGAACAGAACAGGCTTTGGAAATGCTAAGTTAGCATGGGGAGGGGATGTGTCTGTGAACAGGCTGGGAGTGAGGGGGTAGCTGAGGTTAGAGTGGAGAGCGACGCGTTGGTGGGGTACCCGTGAGGGCACGTTCCGAAGAAGGGACCAGAGTGGGAAATCAAGACCAAAGGAGCAGCAAGTTTGCTCAAGTTGTAGCGACACTGAGATTCCCGTGGCGGGAAGCAGGTCCAGCGGGTGTGGAAGGGGGAAATGGCTTTGAAAGCCCCGTGCTAAATGGTCAGAAAACTGAGATGGGAAGGAGAGGGACTGCGTCTGATCACTTATAATTCAACAAATATTTATCGAGGACTTATCTTGTCTTAGAGATTGGGTTGATAGGAATTAGGTCACCAAGAGGGACCCAGGCAGCCAGCTGAAGTTCAGCGCTTGGAGTGAAGGGGAAGGGAACGGAGAACAGGTACTTAAGACATTTGTGAAGATTCTGGGAGCCCTGGAGAGGGAATGGCTGGCTTGGGAGCAGCCTCAGGCTTCTGCCCTGGAGCCAGAGACAAGCTCCATAACTTCTAAACCCCAGGGCTTAGCAGGATGTGCCCCAGGGAAATAGGAGCAAACTCCTTGGTGCTTAAGGAGTTCTTGCACTTGAAGAGCAGGAAGACCCGTCTTAGTAGACAGTGACCCCTTCCAATCTGCTCTCACTGGAGAGGCAGCTATCACATTTCTGCAACCGTTTTTCTTCCTTACCTCCTTGAATTAACTCCCACTCACATTCTTTTATGTGCAAACACTCTTCCGTGACAGGCATATTGAAGTACTTACCAAAAATAAGATAATTTGAGTTTTTGAAACAGCTTCTTATTCTTCCTGCCAAGAATGCTTTATGTCCACGGCAGAAAGTTCATTTAGCAAATCCATGAATCAGGATTTTAATTAGACATTCATTTGGGAGGAAAATTCCTAGCTTTGCTTCTACCCCGACTTTACTTGTGGGAACCACAGCCACGTTCCCTGAACCTGGGCCCCGAGGTGAACCGTGAGGCTGTGAATTGAGACACGCCCGAGGGAAGGCGCTCACATTTTGTTCATAGGTATTTCTGCTTTGCAAGCAGCAAGAGTTCTTGATGACATGAACAGAATGAAAGTTGATTCTAGGTTACAAAGTAACCTGATTAAGAAGTTTGCTAATTGTTCTTTCCTGCCATGCCTGGATACTGTCTGGTTTTAAGTCCGGCTAAGCATCTGAACTGTATCTTACCTGAACACGCGGGCTGCTGCTCTACCTTGCTTTCCTGGCCAGATGGTGTGAGTGTGCTTTTAAGAGGAGGGCCATTTCTTCCCCTCTTACTCCTTTTCGTCTCTTTTTTTATTTCTTCCATTTATACTTTTCACTGAAGCTCTTGAACCTAGAGGCCCCCATATGGCCCATGAGTGTCTCCCAGTAATATCTTTAGAAAAACATTTTGTTTTTAAAAAGTATACTGGAACACTGTAAGGCAGGCATCCTCAAACGACGGCCCGTGGGCCACATGCGGCCCGCCTAGGACATTTATCCAGCCCACCAGGTGTTTTTGCTGCTGCTGTCTGTCTGCTTAGCGGCTGACTCGTCCTGGGGCCCGCAGTCCGGCCCTCCAACGGTCTGAGGGACAGTGAACTGGCCCCCTGTTTAAAAAGTTTGAGGACCCCTGCTGTAATGGAATCTTTTTATATATTTCAGATTAATATGAGGGTACAGTTAGGTTACAGTGTTTGCAGTTGTTAGGTGGAGTCCAAGTTGTATTTGAGCCCTCCCAGGGTATATGGGAGGTGTGCCCTATACCCTTACATTGTGCCCATTAAAGTGAGAGCACAATCCCTCTCCCCACCCCTCCCCTTCCTCTCCTGCCTCCCCCCAACTTAATTTTAATTATGTCTTTCTGTCTCATGGGCAAGTAGTTGTTCATCTCTCGTAGAAGAACATTTCTTTCAATGGATCTGTGATTAGTGCCTCACCTGAGCAGGCGCTGGACAGCAAGGCCCTTTTTCTCTGTGGGCTGTGGCCTGCACTGTCCTGGGTGAGTAAAGAGAAACACCATTTGTTAGATGAGATCTTAGGAGATTTTGTTGACTACGTGAGGCCAACCAAGCCCCAGAGACTGGAGGTGGTTCAGAGAGAAAGAGAGAGAGGCTTTGAGAAAGGCGTAAGCTTCAGACTAAAAATATTTCCCTAAGTCCTCTCCAACAATCAGCAGATCCGTTCTGACAGAATCTCTGGCATACAGTCACTTGTGACAGGACAGGGTGTATGGGTGGCAACCTTGACTCTTGGTCTTTTGAGGTTCTAATCTTGTTTTTAAAGAGTCCATTTGGCAGGACCTCACATAAGGTACATCCTACAATGGTTCATTTCAAAACTAGTATAAATAGAGTATAAATGTCTGCATTTAAATGACATTAAATTTAAATTAAATGTAAGCAAGCGAGGTGGTGGTTACATTAATCAGTTCCATGTAAGCCTTCCACATTGTTTATCAATTCCACACATTGTCCCCCCTAAATGCATTAATGTACACGGTCATGATTTAATAGAGAGAGAGAAAAAAAATAGAGGCCAGTGTTATGCCATGACCAGACTTTTGGGCTCCCCATGTCAAATCTAAAAAATATTAGAATATTAATTTTATATACCAGATGGGGGAAACTGACATTCTTTTCCTTTCCCCCATCCCTTATTTATAGAGGAATTTAACTGGGCTTAAGGCTCACGGGTATATTTATTTGTCCCTAGGAAGAAGAGGAAGCAAGGGAGGCTAGTCAGGTGGTCTGGTTACCTGCCCGAAGGTCTTCATTAGCGGCAGATGTGGGGGGACCAGAGAGTGAGTTTTCTGCTCCCTCCAGGTTCACTGTGCATACCTGTGACAGAAAAGGATTTGTGAGCCAGAGAGGACTGAGGACTATCTCTTAAAAAAGTGTGAATTTGAAATGGTGAACCAGGAGGTAAAACAAGGTGTAGAAATCACAAAACCATTCTTTTAGATACAGCGCTAGGCTCAGATGTAGGGTATTCTCCTAAAGACCCCCCAGTCCAGGCCACAGGAGTAAATGGGAGGGAGGTAAGAAGAGTTGTGACGTTGGCCCATGGATACTGTCTTCAATTTTTTTCCAAAGAATTTTGAAAGATGAAACATTCCCACATTTTTAAGTTAACTTCTGAAAGTTTCAACATTAGTTTAAGTAGATGACAATGGTATATGCTTAGCTTGGTCTATTATAACAACATATGTGGCCTGGGAGGCTTAAACACAAACTAGTATTTTTCTGAAGGCTGGGAGTTCAAGATCAGGTGCAGGCCGAGCAGTGGCTGTGGGTTCTCTTTCTGGTTCTCCAGATGCCCATTTTCTCACTGTGTCCTACAGGGGAAAGGAGGGTGCTCTGATTTCCTTTTATAAATTCACCTAAACCCAATTACCTCCCAAAGACCTCACCTCCAAATCCGATAGCATTAGGGATTCAACATATGAATTTTGGGGTGACACATTCAGTCCACGGCAGTAACATCATAAATAAACATTATAAATATAGACATTTCAAAATATAACGATTGCATTCACCTTGTTAAAGTGTTTTACTTTATTTTTATGCTTTCTTCTTAAGTATACCTAATATATTTAAGAGTCTTAATACCACAACAATTTACATTGAAGTTGAATTTATCTTAATATATTTCTGTCTCTGTAAGTTTCAAAGTGTAAAATATTTTTTCTGTACAGATTATCGTTACAGGTTGGGGTAACATTAAATCTAAGAAGTAAAATTAATTGGAAATTAATGAGATAGAAGTTTTTAAACTTAGTTCTTATATCTGTGGATAAATATTGCTAGAATGAAAGAGTTAACATCAATGCTATATGTATTTTTTGAATTTTTAAATATTTGTTAGCGCTGAGCAACCTTGTTCATAAACGAGTAAGTGAAAAGCTTTGTTATTTCAGGGCCAGTCAATTCTTTGGACTCTTTTCAAGGTAGATGCAACAACAATAACAACAACAACTAAACCCAAAACAAACAAACAAACAAAAAAGAAATCAATGGATTGTTTGACTCAATCTTTACCCAGATTAAAAGCAATGAATTAGCAATCATGCGACCTACAGAGGGTCCGTAACCCGCGTCTCCACAGGGCCAGCAGCACTGTTTGCAATATCCCTTTATCCCCCAAAGGGTCTGCATTGCAGGGAGAGGGGCAGCTGTAAGACCCGGCAGGGGCGAGGCCTGCCTTTTTTTCACAAAACAGAGAAAAGGCAATTATGAAACAGGAGCAGGGGAGGGAAAACCAGCGTGGTGCCCCAGTCCATTTGTTCTCAGGAAGATCATTTTTAGGACTGAGGACATAATGGTATCTGAGGATCTGGAAAGTAACTCTCCCAGGGGATTGTCAGAGATCCCGAGGGAATGTTTCTGCACACACACACACACACACACACACACTCACTCTAGTCAGAAGACTGCTTATTTAGGAAAGACGAGTGGGTAGGATTACACTGCTGGAAATGAGCTCTGTGCATCAAACCTGAGGATATGGAGTTATGTCACTTGTGAGGAAAGTAAGAGAAGGGAAGGGGATAGAAAAGGATGTAGTCTGGTGGGTGGTGAGTAGCGGCTCTTTATTCTACTGAAAACATACTAAGAACCAGTGAAATGAATTTGGGCAGAAGGCTAAAGGGGCCCACCTTGGGGGTGCACCATCAGTCTTTTCTCCAAGGAACTTGCAGGAAAGTCATAACCTGGCTGGATGATGGGATTTTCAAGCTTTGGGAGAATGCTAGTAACATATTTTCTTTGTTTTTATCAAGGATAGGCCAAGACAAAAGGCACAAATAGGGTAAAAAATTATTTTCAATAAATTCTGCTTGATTTGAGTATGAGGAGGTGGTGGTGGTAATGCAGTGGGCTCGTTTCTCAAATAACACTCTGCTGTGTCACTTCCTGGCTATGTCACCCCAGAGATTTATTGGTCCCCACAGTTTCCTTATGTGTAAAGCCTTCACAGGGGAGCGAGGACTAAGTGAGATGATATGAGATGATGAAGTGGAAAGGGCTTGGCAGGATGCTGCTGGCACAGACTAATTGCTCAGTAAGCCCTGACTCTCGGCCAAAGACTTGCAGGGGGTTTAGTGAGACAGCCTCAATCCCAGAGCTTGGTGTATTTTGCCCTGTGAAATGTGCTCCCCTGTGTAATGGGCTCTCACATTTTTGGCCCAAACTTTCAGGAAAAAAAACTTTTAAGTTTTTAATTCAAATTTTTATTTGTTTATATTTAGGTACTCGTTTTTTATATTATAAAGAAATCTTAGCATTCTTTTTGAAAACATATAATGGCGTAAGAAATTTCATGTAACAAACAGTTAGAACACACAAGCACAGCTACAAGGTGCAAGACATTTTATAAACTGGTAACAAATTTACAATGTTTCCTCATCCTAGAAGGCTAGGAGCTCTTCCTCACTGTCAGTGCCAGAGGTACACTCCTCCTAGGGCTTCAGGCATTGCAGACCTCTGCTCACCCGCTGTGGCCTTGTCCGGGAAGGCACCGAGGTGGAGGGCGGCGACGGGCGAGCATGTGCATGGGCATCGCATGGTCTGCAGAGTGTCGCCCAGGGGCTGCACCACTCCCGGCCCTGACAGCCCAGCTGTTGAACACCGAGCTACTGCCTATCAAGGCCTGGTGTCAGCACCGGCCTGGGGGCTGGGGTTGCAAGTGTTCTGTGCAGTGTGTGCCACCCAGCCAGCAATGCACCAGCATGACCCTGCTCAGGGTCACCTGCACTGCCAAGTCCTAGCTGCTGGCCTTAAGGTGGCAGACCCAGCCTAGCTGTCCTGCAGCAGGAAGGCCATGAGTTGCACGAAAGCTCTAGGAGAACCTGATTTTGCTGCACGTTCACGGTAAGTTCAGCAGAACAGATTACTGTATTCCAGGTTATTATTTTGTGCATAGTCATCGTTGCTACTTTCCAGAGTTACACTTTTAACACATAAATTAAGGGGACCAGATTTTAACATTGGTAAAGCAGGACACCATTGGTGGTGGTGGGGGGTGTCACGGGGCCCGACAACAATGCAAACTTTGATAAGCAGTTCTCAACAATTATTTGTTATTATTAAAGTTTAACATTATAAAATTGACAAAAATAATATAAAACTCATATCCTGGCGAAATAGCCACATGGCAGCCGAAAAATGTATATTCTCTTCCTATTCTCCCGCGTTCCGTTCCCTAGCTTGTTGTGCATTCTTTCCAAAAATCAGGACTTTTTAAAAATGCAGTGGGATGCAGGACAAATTGTTAAAAATCGGGACTATCCCTCCAAAAGCGGGATGTCTGGTCACCTTAGTGTAAATAAAAGAATCAAAAGCATTTATATAGATATGGAATGAGCACTACCCACGTATAATGCACATCCTTACTTTTTCCTCAAAAATTTAGACCAAAAATACACATTATACCCGGCTAAATATGGTATAGTATGAAAGTTTTTGGCCTTTGATAGCCTCTAATTTTCTAGTTTTTATTAAACTGTCAACTGTCTGATAACATCTCTGTATTTAGGAATGGTTATCAGGGTTCCCAAATGAGAAGCTCTGAAATGCATGATAGGGATTCAGTTGGGGGAGGGGGGAGAGGTGCGAGGGGGAGGGAGAGGACGTCTGGCAGAGCAGGGAGGGCGTGAGGTGGGATCTCACCTGATGTGCACATCCTGAGGGGGTATAACACGTGCCCTGGGTGAGGGGCTCTTCTACAAATGGAACTTGACCCTGGAAGTGAGAACAATGTAACCTAAATATTGTACCCTCGTAATAGTGTGAATAAAGAATAAAAAAATATCAGCAAATCCTTCAGGTCCTTACATGTGGTGAAGGAGATAATACAGTGGAGATGGAGTGGCTCGGAGGGCGAGAGTCTTTGGTTCTAGACCTTGGTACTGCCACTAACGAGAACTGGATCATGGGTAGTTTGTCTTTTTGGACTTCAAACCCACCTGTGCGGAGCACGTGTGCAGGGGTGGGGTTGCAGGACTGAAATACAACAGGTGCGAAATTTCCTGGATTGTGGTGGAGGCTGGCACCCGCCCTGACAGCCTTGAGAGAGACTGGCTTTGCAGAGCAGCCAGACAGGGTCCCCCCAGGGGGTGCACTCTCAGCTGGGCTTTTAGTTTGTGCTCTCAGATGTAGAAGGATCTTCAAGCTCCTTTCAGATCTATAAATCTGATTCCTGGGATACATTTCAACCTTAAAAATAAATTTAAAAAGTCCAACTGAATTTGATATCCTCCCGAATTTTCTGTTATAAGTACTTGGAAGGAGATTCTTTGATAGAATAGACCAAATAATGCGTAAAAGAAAAAAATGCAAATATGAAAACATACAAAGATGTGTCAGAAAAAGAATTAAAATTATGCGGACAGCTTTCTTTCTCCTTTTAGGAACAGATGAAACTTTTCTAAATGATGAAAACGATTGGTGATATGAAGTCAACATTTAATAAACCAGATATAGGCAGAAGGCTCTTGGAGTGCTGTCAGGTGTTGATGAAAATATATTTAAGGATAGATGTGGTTTTTTCAGCCTGAGTATTTACACGTGTCAGAGAAGCAGTTCTGTAGGGATTCTAGAAATACTCTGGCTCTTCGGTCTCCTTGGTCTTTTTATAGCTGAAGGCCTCAAACCAAAGGAGGAACAGCTAATTAGCACAGGTACAAATCTTCACCTTGTAACTCTGCTTCAATCTTCAGAAGAATAAACTTGAGTTTGGGAAGGTATAGAACAAAGGTAATGGCCCATTTTTCTTAAGTAAAAAAAAGTGAAAAGTGACTTAAGGTTAACATTCTATTTCCTGGGAAATCCCAAAGTAAGAGTCTCAAACTGAGCCCGAGTAAGATTGATGGTCCAAGTTGCTCTTAGGATGTTCCATTTTATAATTTGGAACATGAAAAAAGCATCATAGCTCATCTGAATACCACTTTAGAAATCTCAGCAAGAGAGGCAAAGATGTGCTCATTATCCCTGCACTTGGCTCCTGACAATTAGCTGCATTCCTGAAGCTGCACCATGGGCCTGGCTACCCCTTTCCATGGGGCTCTGCACGCCTAATTAGCCAGGATTAAATTATTCAGCATCAAATGGGGAACCAGTCAGGACTTCCAATTATAATTCAAAAATGTTTTCTGTTTTACACTGTAATAAAAATAACATTCTGGGGTGAAAGAATCAGATAAGGCACAGTTACAGGAAATGCTGGGGGAATAATTACCAAGAAGAGAAATTAGAAAGTTTTAAATGGATTGGTGAAACCTGACTGGAATAAACATAGCCGTCCTCTTGATGAATTGCTGATGACATGTTCTTCAAGAAGACGGTGACGTCTTTAGCTTTATAAGTCATGAACATTCCAGGAACAATCTGGTTTTTATAAGATCGGTTTAATCATGAATGGGGTGGAGGACGATATTAAATTCTCACATAATTTATGGTATGAAAGGAAGTAAACTCTTAACCCATGTTGCTGGAGTAAAAATATTTCTTTAAGGTTCTACCTCCTAGGATAAAAACTGATGCTTTAGGACCTGTCATATGAAAAAAAAAATTTATGCTCGATTTCTGATATTCTAATGAAAAAGAAAAAAGAAAGTAGCAATTTGGTCAGAAAGGTTGAAATTCTGAGTGACATTCCCAGCCTAAACATTGCCATAGTGGAATTCACTTCACTCCAAAAGATTTCCTTTTTGGCTACATATAGAATGGATGGAGAGGCAGAGAAACTGGAGAGAGGAAGATGAATATTGGTATTAGACAGTAGCACTAGAAATATTGGTGCATGTAACGTGGCCCGGTTTCCTGATCTTCTAATTTCTGAGTCAACACTTTGTTTTTGCCACTTAGCATGGCTATCAGACTTGGCATTATCTAGAAGTAATCGGAAGAGTTATTGGGATATTGGAGCTCTTGGCCAGGAGCATAGGAAGAACCCAGTCCACTGAAGATATAGGAAAAGCATATCAGGGATGGACAGAGGGATGTGGTATTACAGATAGCTGACATGTAATGGCTGGTAAACGGCATTAGGAGAATCCAGAGGACATTTGGACTTGATGAGTTTAACATCCTTGTATTGAGTTAGGGATAAGCACAGTCCCCGCACTTATGGGGGTCTCAGCCTGGTGGGGTGGAGGCCAGAGAGAAAACCAGCAATCCTGCCGGCAACCTGGGTAAGTGCATAAAAGAAATGAGCCCAGGCAGCAATGGAAGTAGAAAGGAAGGGGGGGAGGGGAGGGGAGGAGGGAGGAGGGGAGGAGGGGAGAGCTTTGTGCAGGAAGAGCCTAGAGTGACTCTCCAGGGGGACACCGCCAGGCCATGCCTGGCAGAAGGTGTCCCTGCAGAGTATTGTATTTTTTTTTTAATTTTTAGACAGAGCCTCAAGCTGTCACCCTGAGTAAAGTGCTGTGGCATCACAGCTCACAGCAACCTTCAACCCCTGGGCTTAAGTGATTCTCTTGCCTCAGTTTCCCAAGTAGCTGGGACTACAGGCACCTGCCGCGATGCCTGGCTATTTTTTGGTTGTACTTGTCACTATTGTTTGGCAGGCCAGGGCTGGATTCCAATCCACCAGCTCTGGTGTATGTGGCTGGCACCTTAGCAGGTTGAGCTATAGGTGCCCAGCCAGAGTACTGTATCTTAATGAATGGCACTGAGGGGTGTATGACGCTGAGGAGGTTCCAGTTTAAGCCAACTCATGTTTTTTTTTTTTTTTTTTGAGACGGAGCCTCAAGCTATCCCCCTGGGTAGAGTGCCATGGCATCACAGCTCATAGCAACCTCCAACTCCTGGGCTCAAGCGAGTCTCCTGTCTCAGCCTCCCAAGTAGCTGGGACCAC
>CAUYQV010126126.1:0-16117 GCA_963574575.1 Galagoides demidoff
GGCACCTGTGGTCCCAGCTACTTGGGAGGCGGAGGCAGGAGACTCGCTTGAGCCCAGGAGTTGGAGGTTGCTATGAGCTGTGATGCCATGGCACTCTACCCAGGGGGATAGCTTGAGGCTCCGTCTCAAAAAAAAAAGAAATCCCAGTTCTTCTCCTTTTCGGTAAGACCAGCAGCTCTCAACCCATGGGTGTTGACCCACAAGAACTGTATAAAGGACCGCAGCATTAGGAAGGTTGAGAACCACTGTGTAAGACACTCCTCATTAATAGGGTGACCAGACGTCTCACTTTTGAACAATTTGTCCCACATCCCTTGGCGTTTTTAAAAAGTCCTCATTTTTGGGAAGAATGCACCAATGGGCGGGAGAATAGGAAGGGAATATACAGTTTTCAGCTGCCATGTGGCTATTTCGCCAGAATATGAGTTTTATATTATTTTTGTTAATTTTATAATGTTAAACTGTAACAATAACAAATAATTGCTAAGAAGTGATTATCGAGAACTGCTTATCAAAGTTTGCATTGTTGTCAGGCCCTGCCCTGCCCCGCCTCCTGCCCCACACCGCCCCCACCCCCCTACCCCCCCACCCCCCGGCATGTTGTCCCGCTTTACCAATGTTAAAATCTGGTCACCCTACTCATTAACGTGCATCTTCCTGCTCCAACAGCCTGCATCAAATCATCTCTTAACTTTCCAGTGCGTTTTGTCCCTCACAATATACATATTAACCAATTCCAAGGCTAAATTTCCAAAACTGGAAGTAAAACAGGATGCCATGTCCACCCTAAAAAAAAGTTCAAGTCCAGGTTAGCTCATGGGGACACTTACTATAATATAATTTTTCCATGAACTTTTTAAGAGCAGAAATATTGAAGAGGTTGTGGAAATAACATACAGATGAAGTTCCGACTCCTTTCTCTCCAGGTTGGAGTCGCTCTGTAAAGGGGGAGGTCGGAGGGGGGTTCCTAAGTAAAACTCATGTCTGCTCCCACTGCACTTAAAAGGAATTTCACTTAAGGAGTCTTTGTGATCTGGAAGTCTCTGGGGTTCTTTTGTGTTTGTGGGGCAAGATGGCTCTCTGACAGCCTGGCCAGTAGCGGGTATGGAGTGGCAGCTCCTCCTGGAGGGGACAGGCAGGGGCCGAGTGGCAGCCTGCCCTGGAGGAGACAGCTCCTTGAGGTCTGAAGGACGATGGACAGCAGAGTCCTTGGAGGGTGTGCCGCTCTCAGGATGGTACCTGTCAGGCAGAAGTTAGTGTTAAACTTGATATTCACAATTTAGCAGTAAGCAGCAGAGAGAAGACGACGGCCCAACGGCAGCCACTGAACACAAAGCAAATGCTTTCGAGGACAAGGAACACTTGTTAAGTGTGAAGGGAGGGCTTACCCCCCGTGCCACCTATTACCCACGACTAAGGGGGATCTGACACAGAAATCCTTTGGTATATTTTTCTGCTTTCAGAGTTGCACTCTACCGGATGTCACACAGAAGCCCTTTTATGTTGGAAGCACAGTGCCTGTCCTTTCACAGAGCCCCACTGTTTCCCCTGAAAGGACTTTGACATTCTAATTGTGAAACCCAGTTGTCCTTCCCTTGTGCATTGCTAATGCGTCCTATTAAAAACTGAGATATAAAGAGAGATTTTTAAAACATCTGACCTCAGAGTTCTTGGTCTCCAAGTCAACAGAAATTGACAGGAGACCAAAAAAGGCCTTTATACAGTCAAGGCTGTGGGGTAAGGTTGCTGGAACAGGAGAGAGAGAGACGGTGAACAGAAGAGAGAGAGAGAGACGGTGCTGGGTGAGGAGCACCCAGACTGGCCAGGGCTGGGAACCTTCAAAGGGGAGAGAAAGTTTGAGGCCAGCGCTGAGATCCCAGCATGGTGGTGGAGCTCTGCGGGCAGCTGCAGAACCTTAGGTCATGACCGTGATTCATCACGTCTCATCAGTACATTCAATCTCCACCCTTATTTGTGATTTGTAGGATTAAAATGAGGCAAAAGGTCTAAGAGTACGCTCAGCTTTAGGCTTCGCCTTGGCAGTAACCAGTTGATCCTGGCTTTGACTCAGGCCAGTGGACCCCTGCTCCAAAATTGCCATGTCCCATTGAATAAAGCAAATTCTATTGAAGCTGAGTATGGATCATTTTCATGGACCCTTATTTTAATTTTTTTTGAGACAGAGTCTCACTCTGGCATCATAGCTCACAGCAACCTCAAACTCTTGGGCTCAAACGATCCTCCTGCCTCAGCCTCCCAAGTAGCTGGGACTACAGGCGCCCATCACAACGCCTGGCTAGTTTTTCTATTTTTGGTAGAGACGGGGTCCCACTTTTGCTCTGGCAGCTGGTCTTGAACTCCTGAGCCCAAGGGATTATAGGCATGAGCCACTGTGCCCAGCCTTGGGTGCTAATCATTTTCAAAGCTTTTGTTCAAAAGTTAGAGTTTGCTATAAGTTGTGACACCATGGCACTGTACTGAGGGTGACATAATGAGGCTCTGTCTCAAAAAAAAACAAAAAACAAACCTTTGTTCAGTGTTGTCAGCTGACTTCTGCTACGTCCCAACCCTTTCCTCCACTGTTCTCCCCAGCTCACCCCAACCCTTCTCCACTCAGCTGCACTAGGAAGAGGCAAGGCAAGATGAGGTCCGAGTTCCAAGCCCAGCTCTGCCACTTGGCGGTGAGATAGCCATTGCTCAAGTTCATGGCGGCTGCCATTTTGGGACAGGGCCCCCAGCAGACCCCACTGAACCAGAAGAGAGTCATTTGTGCTAAGTGCCAGCAATCAAACTGAACTTTGAAACCCAGTTTTCCAGGAAAATCCAGCCAACCTCCGAGTCAGTAATGAGGAAGTCCCCACTGCGTTAACTGCATAAAGAAAGTAACTTTGAAACCACCGTCAACAGAAAAGAGAATGGCTCGGCGCCTGCGGCTCAATCGGCTAAGGCACCAGCCACGTACACCTAAGGTGGCGGGTTCGAATCCCCAGCCCGTGCCCGCCAAAAAACAATGATGGCTGCAACCAAAAAACTGCCGGGCGTTGTGGCAGGCGCCTGTGGTCCCAGCTACTTGGGAGGCGGAGGCAGGAGACTCGCTTGAGCCCAGGAGTTGGAAGTTGCTATGAGCTGCGATGCCATGGCACTCTACCCAGGGGGATAGCTTGAGGCTCCCTCTCAAAAAAAAAAGAAAAGAGAAAACCCAAACTCTAAAATAATTTAAAGAACTTTCCCCTGAGCTGAGTATGAGTGAGCACGGCTTGGGGAGCCACACTGAACAGGCCTGGCCAAGCGGCCTCACTCAGAGTGGGTTATGTTGGGTTTGATGCATTGGAGGAAGACAGGATGGAAGTTCACTCCTGAGACAGGGGCTCTTAAAATCATTTAACTCCTCAGTTGATTCACTGAAACTTGTAATGACAGTGACTGAGCCTTGCCACCAATGACTTCAGAATTCAAAAAAACTGACCCAAGGTCAGAGATTAAAGGAATAGAAATATGTTCCTTGCTGTTTGTTGCCTATCATCTTAAAATAAAATTGTCTGGGGACAGCGCCTGTGGCTCAAGGAGTAGGGCACCGGCCCCATATACCGGGGGTGGCGGGTTCAAGCCCAGACCTGGCCAAAACTGCAGAAAAAGAATTGCCTGGGCTGGGCGTGGTGGCTCACAGCTGCAATCCCAGCACTCTGGGAGGCTGAGGTGGGAAGATCCCTTGAACTCAGGAGTTCAAGACCAGCCTGACGGCTGGGTGCCTGTGGCTCAAGTGGCTAAGGCACCAGCCACATACACCTAAGGTGGCAGGTTCAAATCCAGCCTGGACCCATCAAAACAACAATGACAGCTGCAACCAAAAAATAGCCGGGCATAGTGGCAGGCACCTGTGGTCCTAGCTACTTGGGAGGCTGAGGCAGGAGACTCGCTTGAGCCCAGGAATTGGAGGTTGCTGTGAGCTGTGATGCCACGGCATTCTACCCAGGGGGACAGCTTGAGACTCTGTCTCAAAAAAAAAAAAAATGACCAGCCTGAGCCAGAGTAAGATCTGGTCTCTAAAAATAGCCAGGCGTTGTGGCAGGTGCCTGTAATCCCAGCTACTTAGGAGGCTGAGGCAAGGGGAGGTTGCTATGAGCTGTGATGCCAGGGAACTCTACCGAGGGTGACAAAGTTAAGACTCTATCTTAAAAAAAAAAAAAAGACAAAAAATCCACTTTCCCCACCCCTGAAAATCCAAAATGTCAAGGTGATAGCCACCTTGGGTCAGGGTGGCCCAAGGCTGAAAGCACAGATTCCAGTTAAGTGACAATTACCCAAAGCTACAGCAGGTGATGCTGGACAAGCTGGTCTGAGCCCTCCTGCCAAACCTCCCTCTGCACAGCCCTGTTTCCCTGCAGAAAGGGAGGTGGTCCCGTGAGATGCGAGCCGCCACCCTCCTCATCTGCCTCCCAACTAATAAACTTCTCTTTGCTCAGATGCCTTGTGCCTGTTTTTTGTTCTCACTGATTCAGCCTCAGTAACAAATACAGAACTTCCGGTAACAGTAATTGATATTTTGAAATGCTTTGGCTTTGTCTCTAATAAGTGTAATTTATTCTAATTTAAAGTTGGCTATGGTTCCTAACACTTCTGACGTTTTCCTATCACACTCCAATGCCTGACCCCACATATATGTGAATGTTTGGTAGTCACTTAAATTATACAAAGGAGTTTTCTATTTAAGGAAAGCCCAGGTGAATCCTATTTATGAATTCAATACATCCATAATACTAATAGATTAATTTAAAAAATAAATATCTGGGTAGACCTGAACATTTCTTGATTCATGTTTGACTTTACATAGATGTACGGCCATTATGAAGTTGTCTCAAAGCCCTGTCTCTTAGGTCAGACTGTGAATACTCAATCCTGCCTCCAGGACAGTAAGCTCCAGAGTGGGGTCCAGAACGTGCTCTCCAGTGAGCAGGCACCATCCCTCTCCTGGAGGACATGTGGCATCATGTGCTGGCTGGATTCCGCCTAAAACCTTGTCCTTTCGCTAAATGATTACTTACTCCTTTTTTTCTGAATTTTTGTATTCAGCACACTGACTGCCCTAATATTGTTGAGATAAAAGAAAAAAGATGCCATCCATGCCCCAGTTGTTCATAATTATTGGTAATATTTGGAAAAGGAAGAAAAATAACTTATAGTTAGTCGTCAAAGAAGAAGGGGGGATGACGTGTGTGTCTTCTCCTTCATTCTTGTTTTTTCTGCTATTTATTTCATCAATTTCTACCCGTATGGGTAGTTTTCTTCGTCCTGGCTGGAGTGCAGTGCTGCAACCACAGCTCACTGTAGCCTGGAACTCCCGGGCTCAAGCGATCCTCCTGCCTCGGTCTCCCAAAGCTTTTTTTTTTTTTTTGAGACAGAGCCTCAAGCTGTCCCCCTGGGTAGAGTGCTGTAGCATCACAGCTCACAGCAACCTCCAACTCCTGGGCTCAAGCGAGTCTCCTGCCTCAGCCTCCCAAGTAGCTGGGACCACAAGCGCCCGCCACAACACCCAGCTATTTTTTGGTTACAGCCGTCATTGTTGTTTGGGGGGCCCACTCAGCAGGTGTTTTTGAATTTCACTTTAGTAAATTATCTATATCATAACATCTATATATTCATTTAAAATGAGAAAAATCATACTTTATGTTTAACTGGGTTTCAATTTAAGAGTAAGTTCTCTCAAAATACCTTCTTCATCGTTGCATGTATGAGATTAACAGAAGTGGGTCCAAAGCCATTAGCAGAGTAAAAGCCTTAAGGAAAACAAGTTAGAATGTAGGATACATTTGATCAGCAAGTTAAAAGCATTCTCCAAACAGTTTACCTGAGAGAGGATTCTTTTAGATTTCTGGGCTCTTTGCCTGTCCAAAGGGCAGGACCGTTATTCTCTTCTTTGACTTAAAAAAAAAAAAATAAGTTATTTGGTCATTAATTAAATAATTTGACTGAGTTTATGAAGAAGACCTAGTAACATGTACTGTACTGAGTCGATGACTCTTCATAAATCCTTGAAAAAAGGTGGCTAGCCCAAACTTTAAGCTGCCAGCACGATGGAGCAGAAAGAACATAGGTTTTAATATTAAAACACATGCTTCATTTCAGACTCTTCCAATAACTTTATTACTCTGACCTTAGAATCTCTCTCTTTTTTTTTTTTTTTTGCAGTTTTTTGGCCGGGGCTGGGCTTGAACCCACCACCTCCGGCATATGGGGCCAGGACCTCAGAATTTTAATCTGTAAAAATGAGGATGATAATTCTGTGAATGAAAAGGAGATGAACATATATAGAAATGACTGACATAGGCCTGTGCAATACAGCTTACACTGTAACCCTAGTTCTCTGGTAGCCAAGGAGGGCAGATCGCTTGAGCTCAAGAGTTCCAAACCAGCCTGAGCAAGAGTAAGCAAGACTCTGTCTCTACTAAATATAGAAAAACTAGCCAGATGCAGTGGTGGGCGCCTGTAGTCCCAGCTACTCGGGAGGCTAAGGCAAGAGTATTGCCTCAGCCTAGGAATTTGAGGTTGCTGTGAACTGTGATGACACCCAGGGTAACAGAGTGAAATTCTGGCTCAGAAAAAATATATAAATAAAATTAAAATGACTTAAAGTAACCAGTCATAACCTATATCAAGAAAACTATCATACCTCTCCCATTATGTGAGTATATTTTGTTTGCTTATTTGGGGGAATAAGTAAAAATAATGTCTAATGAGTATTCTGGACCAGAACCAAATTGACTTTTCCATAAGCTACTGCAAAGTTGGTATTGGCCACAGGGATTCAGCCCTGGAGGAAGCTCCGGCAACCCCGCCCTGGAACCAGGGCAGTGAACGGTGCAGGTGGGTCTACAGCAATTCGGAGGGTACAGGCCGCCTGGGGCTCTGGTCCAGGGATGAGAGGTCAGCCCAGCCTGCAGACCTGCAGAGCCCCAACATTAGAGACCACCAGGGATTGGAGGCAGAGGCCCAAGGGAAAAAGCATTGCCCAGGGGCAGGTGGAGGAGTCCAAGTGTGTGGTAGCTGCGCCCAAATGTGTGAGTCTCCTATTTTGATCTGAGGTTGGTAGAATCCACGGATGCAGTACCTGCAGACATGGAGGGCCAACTGTCTATCCATCTGTTCAGTCGGCCCCTGAGTGACGGTTGCAAGTGCACAGGCCACTCACACAGGGGCTTCCTGCTGCCTCTGGCGCCCGGGACAGCGAGACTAGGCCCTGCCCTTCCTCCTGGTCCTCGGGCTGCTCGCTGGGAAGACAGTGAGGTGAGGCCTTTATGATGACCCCCACCCCTCCATGAACAGTAAACTTACTTTCTCTGCCTTATGATTTTATTGAATAACGGCTTCTTTTTTCTAGCTTACTCTATACTAACAACACGTCTACATAAGACATAGAGATACACGTGGCCGGGCTGCTTATGTTATCAGCAACTCTGAGTCAACAGGCAGCTACCAGCTGCTAAGTTTTGAGGGGGTCACAGATTTACATGGAGTTTTGACTGTGCAAAGGTCAAACGCTGCTTTGTTCAAGGGTCACATAAAACTTAGGTGTAGTTTACGTTTCACTAAATCATGTTTCATTCTCCTTTGAGGGTTCATCTATTTAGCTTCATGCCAACATTTTAAAATATACCACTAAAGACTTTTGGGTCTTTTCTGATTCTAGGACTGCAGTGAATCTGTAGCAGCCACTAGCCACTGGTGGCAATTTAAATTTAATTAAATTAAGCCAGGCGTGGTGGCTCACACATGTAAAGCACTCTGGGAGGCCAACACGAACTGATTGCTTGAGCTCAGGAGTTAGACCAGCCAGAGCAAGAGCAAGAGACCCCCATCTCTAAAAAATGGCCAGCTGTTGGCTTGGGTCTATAGCTCAGCAGCTAGGGTGCCAGCCACATATACCAGAGCTGGAGGGTTCAAACCCAGCCCGGGCCTGCCAAACAACAGTGACAACTACATCCAATCATTATGTGGTAAATATCATTAAAAATAATAATAATAATAAATAAAAAACAATGTCAACTATAAGCAAAAAATAGCCAGGCACCTTTAGGCCCAGCTACTTGGGAGGCTGAGGCAAGAGAATCACTTGAGCCCAAGAGTTTGAGATTGCTATGAGCTATGACGCCATGGCATTCAACCCCAGGGAAACTGAGTGGGACTCTGTCTCCAGTAAAATAAAATAAATAATTAAATTAAAACTCAGGCCAGATGTAGTGGCTCATGCATATAGCATATAATCCCAGCACTTTGGAAGGCTGAGGCTAAAGGGTTATTTAAGGCCAGGAGTTTGAGATAAGTCTGGGCAACACAGCAAGACCTCCACCTTTACAAAGAATAAAAAATTATCCAGGTGTAGTGGTGGGCACCTATAGTCCCCAGCTACTCAGGAGGCTGAGGTAGAAGGATTGCTTGAGCCAGGAGATGGAGGTTACAGTAAACTAGAATCACTCCCCTGCACTCCATCCTTGGTGACAGGCGATAATAACCCGTGTCAGACTGTAAAAATATTAAAAGTCGTTTTCAGTAGTCAAGTAGTCAATGGCCACAGGTAGCCAATCACTGCAGAGAGTTCTACTGGGTCGGGCTAGTCTCAGAAGCACCTGAGACTAAGTGGTTAATCACCCAGTCCACTCAAAAGCTTTGGCTACTAATGTAGTGAGACAATGCCGCTCTCTTCCCATCAGCACTGTTCATGTAGAGTTTACTAACCATCCCTTTCAGCTAAATGTAAAAAGTACCATTCATAGTGCTAACGATGGCCCACAGAAGAATATATATACATACACACATATATATACGTATATATACTAAGGAGAAAGGCCTCTTTTTCTCTGTATCTACAGAAAAATCGGGCCTATGCAGGGGTCCTGTTCAAAGTGTGATGAATTAGACTAAGTATTTTTACTGTAAATGATTTGTAATTTTGAGCTCTCTCTGTTCAGATGATCAAGTGAATTACAACGTGGACACCTTTGCTCCATGTTAAAAATATTCCCTAGGCTTTCACCCAAGAGGTTCGGGGTTAGTCCTAATAATTAGCTTTCTGTCAATAGTGGTAGTTACCGCGTGCTGCTTCTACAGCGTGACATCACCTTCATTAACACTGGAGATTTTAGTAATGACTATTGTCAGATTGACGACAGGGCAGGTTTGAGACTCTCTTGCCTTAGGACCACGTACTGCAGAGTGTGTAGAGCTGAACCACTGAGTCCTGGGTAAACAGTGACATCTAACCCAGGGAACGAGCTATGGGAGGACAGCAGGCACACAGCATCACGGCTAGCGTGATGGAAAGGGAAGAGGCTTTTACCCTGTGATGTGTGCGAGACTCCTTATGACGGTGGCAGTTTTATATTCTCAAAAGTCAAAAGCCCCTGAATAAAAAGTCAGATGTGCCATTGGGGATGAAAGCAAAGAAGAGGCTGGGGCAGATGCACCTGCCACCAGCCAGGCACACGAGGTGAACCTTCACCGCTTTTACCATCATTTACAGCGTCTCCAGGAACTTAAATTCATAAAACTGCCACCTGTTTTACTAAATCCTTTTAATGTGTGTTTTTATCTTCCTGCCCACGTTGAAAAAGCCTCAAGGATGATTATGCTTGTGGACAAGGATAAATACACATTTAAGGCAGCCGTCACCAGTTAGACGTCCTAATTAGCGTGCCAGGAGACCTGGTGAGCAGCCAGGGACTTGATAATTCTGCTCATTACAACAACTTCTACAAACATTTTCCAGGCCATAGCGTGTCAGGGTAGAAAGGGGACACAGGCCACACCATCTCCTCACACTTGGTAGCTGTGTGGTACTCCAAGGGTCTTCGGGTGAAGTCCAGGGGCAAGCGAGTCTCTGCTACAGGACAGTCCAGCTACTCGGCTGGATGCCAGGGATGGAAGGGCAGAAGTTTCCTCAGACCTTCCCCCTTCCCTTCTCCTTCCAAGCTGAGTGTGCAATGTCCACAGCTGACCCTGCTAATGCACTCATCCCAGCCATGGGCCAGCACTGCCCACGGTACTTCACGTAACCCAGCGAAACGTGGAGCTAGGAACGGAGATGAGGAACGGGTGGCTCAGAATAGTTAAATGACTTGCAGAAGGCCACACAGCCAGCAAACCCGAGGGCCAGGACTCCAGCCCGGACAAGCCAAATCCAAAGTCCATGCCCTTTTTCTCTGCTTTTCACCAGCTTCCAACTACGAGGCCAGACACTGTCCAGGCTCACACACCTAGACACACAAGTGTGCAGAGACCCCTGAGCTGTTCTTATACACAGCACTTCTGACACAAAATGTGGGGGGGCTCCCTCCACCCCAAAATCAATTCTCTAATTCTGGGTACCATCTGGGTACCCTGCATTTCAGATCAATTCTGGCTCTAACCACCGGGAATCAGTGCAGACTCCCAGGGAAAGGGCTCAGTCCCACAGAGCGCCCCGACTTCAGGTGCCGGTTACAAGTCCCAGATTCCCACCTACACACTGACCAGCCAGCCATAAACCAGGGGCTCCCCATGAAGGGGATCAGAATATGCCACCCCAAAATGTGAGGCTTTGGCATAGGAGTTATTTTAACTGAAGGCCCTTGAGAAACAGCAGGTCCAGGAAGGGTTCTCTGCCCTACCACTTTCTACCTCAAAGCCAGGGATAAATCTCCAGGAGACAGGCAGCTCCTTCTATCACAAAGAGGAGCACGTTCTTACTGCCAGGAACGGGGGCCGCTGATGCTGAGATGGATCTGTGCATACTTACTAAACAGCCCTCTTCTTCTGCCAGTCTCCCCGGGAACTTGCTGCTCACCTACCCACACCTTACTGACCCGGAGCCCAAAGCTCAGCCCTAAAATCCACTGTACATAAACTCCCAGGCCCTTCTGCTTCTCTTTCATGAAAGTTTCTACGCCATGTACAAATGTTAATACCAAGGGTCGGCGCCTGTAGCTCAGTGAGTAGGGTGCTGGCCACATGCACCAAGGCTGGTGGGTTCGAGCCTAGCCGGCCCTGCTAAACAAGAATGACAATTGCAACCAAAAACTACCAGACGTGTGATGGGTGCCTGAAGTCCCAGCTAATTGGGAGACTGAGGCAAGAGAATCTCTTAAGCCCAAGAGTTGGAGGTTGCTGTGAGCTGTGACACCACGGTACTCTACCCAGGGCGACATAGTGAGACTCTGTCTCAGAAAAAAAAAAAAGTTAACACCAAATAAAATGTGTAGCCTTTTCTCCTGTTAATCTATAATTTGTCAGTTTAATCCCCAGGCCCAACGGCAGAACCTAAGAGGGTAGAGGAAAAGTCCTTCTTCCCTAGACCACAACCCCTTCCTGAAGTCGGCAATTGTTAAGAATTCCGGACAGAGCTCTGTTAACTGTTACCAGTCCGTTATGAAAGACACCACTCGGGAAGAGCCGAGCAGAAGACGCACCGGGCGCTGTATGGGAGGGGGCTGCAGAGTCTCTAGGCCAGTGGTTCTCAACCTTCCTAATGCCGCGACGTATTTTCTTTGTCACAAAGGGGTCGTGACCCACAGGTTGAGAACCGCTGCTCAAGGCCCTCCCCTGGGACACCCCACTCCAGTAGCTGGATGTGTTCACCAACCTGGGAGCTCTCAAATCCTGTCCTTTAAGAGTTTGTATGGAGGATTCATTAAGTAGGTGTGACTGATTACATCACAGGTCATGGGCGATTGGCTCAAACTCCTGCCGCTCTCCCCTCCTTGGAGGATGTGGGGGTGGAGTCAGGCAGGGGAGGATGGAAAATTCCAACTCTCTAATCACAAAGTTGTGTTCTCTGGCACCCAGGCCCCATTGTGAAACTATCTAAAGGCCACCAAGTGTCACCTCATTAGCATAAACTAAATACAGGAACCTCCATGGCTGACCCCTCCCTGCACTGACCGCCTCCTGAAGTTGGCCTGATTTTCACAGACGGGACCTACACCACCTGAGCATGTCCTTATGGTGACCACCTCCATGTGTTGACCAGCTTGGGACAGTCCCTTGGGTGGTCACCTGACAGAGTCTCTCCTATAAACTGAAAGGAGCTTACTATGAATAACAAGCAATGTTCCTTTGACCCTTGTCACTTAGGAAATTATAGAGTTTTAGGCCCAGTGTGGTAGCTCATGTCAGTAATCCTAGGACTCTGGGAGGCCAAGGTGGGTGGATTGTTTGAGCTCAGGAGTTGGAAACCAGTCTGAGCAAAAGTTAAACCCTGTCTCTACTAAAAAATAGAAAAACTGAGGCAAGGGTTAGAGCCCAAGAGTTGGAGGTTGCTGTGAGCTATGATGCCACAGCACTCTACCCAGATTGACAGCTTGAGACTCTGCCTCAAAAAAAAAAAAAAAAAAGAAAGAGTTTGAGCCTCGGCGCCTGTGGCTCAAGTGGCTAAGGCACCAGCCATGTACACCCAAGGTGGCAGGTTTGAATCTAACCCGGGCCCGCCAAACAACAATGACGGCTGCAACAAAAAAATAGCCAGGCACTGTAGCGGGTGCCTGTGGTCCCAGCTACTCAGAAGGCTGAGGCAGGAGACTCACTTGAGCCCAGGAGTTGGAGGCTGCTGTAAGCTGTGATGCCACAGCACTCTACCCAGGGGGATAGCTTGAGGCTCCTGTCTCAAAAAAAAAAAAAGTTGGCTCGGCGCCTGTGGCTCAATCGGCTAAGGCGCCAGCCATGTACACCTAAGGTGGCGGGTTTGAATCCCCCGACCACCAAACAACAATGATGGCTGCAACCAAAAAAAAAAAAAAAAGTTTTAGAAGTTCTGTGTCAGGAATCAGGGACAAAGCATATACAGTATTCCTTATTGCATCACTATGTATATATAAAATTAGGCCATGAAAATAGTATATTACTGAGCTATATATTTATACTCTTTTTTTTTTTTTTGAGACAGAGTCTCACTATGTCGCCCTCAGTACAGTGCCGTGGCATCACATCTCACAGCAACCTCAAACTCTTGGGCTTAAGCTATTCTCCTGCCTCAGCCTCCCAAGTAGCTAGGACTACAGGTGCCCACTACAACGCTCAGCTATTTTTTGGTTTAGTTGTCATTGTTGTTTAGCTGGCCTGGGCCAGGTTGAACCCTCCAGCCTGGGTGCATGTCGCCGGCACCCTACCCACTGGACCATCACGCTCTATTTTTATATCCCCTTGTCCTTGAATTTTTCAGACTTCCCTACAGGAAAAGCTTAGAGAAAGCCCAAACTCTAGACCACCAGGTGAGGGCAGCTGCCGGATCCTCACCCCCTGTGTCTCCTGGAGCACAGCAGGAAAGTCACCTGTACAGGTGCTGAGCTCTCCAAGGACAAGATCCAGGTGTGCATCCCAGTTCCTGGGTGGTGACGAGAACTCATTCCTTCACCAAACCCTACTCGGGCTCCCTGAACTGTGCAGCTAGCCCTCCAGTTTGGACTCTTCTGTCTTTCTCTGTATTGTCCAATTGAGCAAGAATCCTGCTAAGCTGTCTGAGCCAGAATCTCCCTTACCCCTGAATTTTCTACCCGTTGATCCTGTTCCTTGGCTATAAATTCCCACTGGCCCATGCTGTGTTGAGAGTAGAGCTCAGTCCTACACTGAGGTCTCTCCCCCTATGGCCATAGTCCTGGACAAAATCTGTTTATACCACTTTACGATCCAGCTATGGCTTTTTGAACAGTGGATAGATTCCACAAAAACAGACTGAATACTATTAATAAGCATAATAATGAGGGCAGAGCCTGTGGCTTTCCTTGCTGGTGGGAGGACCGAGGCTAACAAAGATGCCTACTGACGGGTATCCTACGGCCAGGTTACAATCACTCCAATTCCTCTGCTCTTCTTCACTGGTTTTTCATTAAAATCTCTCTGTTAATAAGATTATTAAAATTGAATGAGAACGGACCAAGAAATACAGATTCTAACTCATTCTTCTTTTTCTCTTTTTTTTTTTTTTTGAAACAGAGTCTCATTATGTCTCCCTGGGTAGAGTGCCGTGGCGTCACAGCTCACAGCAACCTCCAACTCTTGGGCTCAAGCGATCCTCTTGCCTTAGCCTCCCAAATAACTGGGACTACAGGTGTCCACCACAACAGCGGGCTATTTTTATTTATTTATTTATTTATTTTTGAGACAGAGTCTCACTGTGTCGCCCTCAGTAGAGTGCTGTGGCATCACAGCTCACAGCAACCTCAAACTCTCGGGCTTAAGAGATTCTCTTGCCTTAGCCTCCCAAGTAGCTGGGACTATACATGCCTACCACAACACCCAGCTGTTTTGTTTTTGTTTTTTTTTTTTGGTTTTTTTTTGCAGTTGTCATTGTTGTTTTTTTAGCTAGCCTGGGCCTGGTTCAAACCCACCAGCCCGGGTGTATGTGGCCAGGCCCTACCCACTGAGCTACGAGCACTGCCTCATTCTTCTTTTTAAACCAACGTTCAGTAAACACCGTTCTGTCTTTCCTTTTTCTTCCTTCCTTCCCTTCCTCCACTTCTTTCCCTTTTTGCTACACCAGCCACTGTGCTGGTCACACTGTATCAGTCAGCTCATCTGCTAAAGGTCTACAGAACATGATCATTTTTGTCTTAGGAAGAAACATATTTTTGTCTTAGATCCCTTGGAGAAGTGTATTCCTTACCTTTTCTCTTGGCTTTAGCACAGTGAAACGGGAACAGGAGCCTCCTGACGCCTTTTGACTTCCCACAGTCTTTTTTCAACACAGTTGAGGAACAGATGATACGGATGTGTAGGTTGACTTCTCTAACTGGTGAACTCAGAAATTCTGGGTAATCATCAATCTGGAAAAGGAGATCAATAGAGCTCATTCAATACAAACGCAGCGGCTTCCCTATTCCGGGATAACAAATCCCCCAAGCCAAGGGCAAGTTTAAACTGCATTTTTTCCCCTTCATTCTCTCCCTGTGGGCGGCCTTCCTCTTCTGGCTGTCTGACTCCCCAATTCTTTCTGCGCCCCAGACCTGCTCAGAGGGCAGTATGCAGCTGGCTTCACCTCTGTTCCTTTACGTCTCTATTTTTATGCCAATACCATGCTGCTTTTTGTTTGTTTTTGAAAGCATTGACATCAAGTGGTAAATACCATGCTGTTTTGATCATTACAAGTCTATAGCATAGCCTGAAGTCTGGTAAAGTGAAGCCTCCAGATTTGTTATTTCATAGAATTGCATTGGCTATTCAGGGTCTTTTCTGATTCCATACAAAGTTCTACCAAAAAAAGTTAGAACTATTTTGTCAAGTTCTGCAAAATATGAAGCTGGTGCTTTACTAGGGATCACTCTGGGAGGTACAGACGTTTTGACAGTGTGGATTCTGCTGGGCCCTGAGCTTGGCGTGCTTTCCCGTCTGCTGGCATCTTCTGTAAGTTCTTTTCTCCGTGTTTCACAGCTCTCTCTGTAGACGTCCTTTGCCTCCTCTGTTAAATGTCTTCCGAGGTATTTCATTTTCTTTGATGCCACTGTGAAAGGCATTGTGTCTTTGATTTGACTCTCAACTTGACTGGGTTTGGCATATATTAAGCTACTGACTGTGCGGCCAGAAACACTGCTGCCTTTATTCATCAATTCCAGGAGTCTCTTGCTTGAGTCCCTGGGGTTTTCTAGGGATAGGATCATATCGTCAGCAGAGTGAGAGTCTGACCTCCTCTTTCCCCGTGTGATGGCTCAGGCTGAGACTTCCAGAGCCACGTGGAACAGTAGTGGTGCCCGTGGACACCCTCATCTGGTTCCAGTTCTGAGACGTGATGCCTTCCGTTCTTCTCCATTCAAGGTAATGTTGGCTGTGGGTTTGTCATAGATGCAGCCTATCAACCTAAGGAATGTCCCGTCTATGCCAATATTCATGTGTTCTTATTAGGAAACGGTGCCAAATTTTGTCAAATGTTTTTTCTACACCTAAAAAAGGATAAAAGGGCTCAGCGCCTGTGGCTCAATCGGCTAAGGCGCCAGCCACGTACACCTAAGGTGGCAGGTTTGAATCCCCAGCCCGGGCCCGCCAAACAACAATAACGGCTGCAACCAAAAAATGGCCGGGCATTGTGGCGGGCACCTGTGGTCCCAGCTACTTGGGAGGTGGAGGCAGGAGACTCGCTTGAGCCCAGGAGTTGGAGGTTGCT
>CAUYQV010126128.1:0-13303 GCA_963574575.1 Galagoides demidoff
GTGGTCCCAGCTACTTGGGAGGCTGAGGCAGGAGACTCGCTTGAGCCCAGGAGTTGGAGGTTGCTGTGAGCTGTGATGCCACAGCACTCTACCCAGGGGGACAGCTTGAGGCTCTGTCTCAAAAAAAAAAAAAAAAAAGAATAAGAAAACAATCTTGTAGTTAAATGCAATTACAGTGTAGAGAGGTATTTAAGGTAGCAGAACCAAATTACTACATAGAAATATAGTGTTAACATTCTTCTAATTCGTCTGGAAGTGCCAAGGCACTTTTAGTGATTATAAATCCAAGGTGAGTTTTATTGCTGATGTTTTCAAAGCACTCTGGTCTTGCCAGAGTCCAAAGCCTATTAACTCTAGGCAATGCTTAATGAGTAACCATCAGAGCCTTCTCCTCTCCACTTTTCTTTCCATTATCCTGCCAGGACTTCAGCTAAGATCATCAGCTTCCTGGTCAATATCGCTGGCCACCTATTTCAAAACAGAACACTCTGCTCACCTGATTATCTAGTTTCAGCTGTCGAAGCTTCATGGTCTCATCTTCAAAGGTACTATTTAAAAACATAAAGAAAAAGAAGCATGTAAAAAGAAAATCCTTTTCAATTTCATCTTTTCATGTATGTACTCCTTTCAGCTATTTAGAAGCAACTGATTTTTTCTTTTTTTCCTAAGTAAACATTCTCCCCCTGTTGCCCAGGCTGGAATGCAGAGGCCTGATCATAGCGCTCTCTGCAGACTTGAATCCCTGGGCTTAAGCAATCCTCCTGCCTTGGCTTCCTGGGTATCTGGGACTACAAGAGTACACCACATGCCCAGCTAATTTTTGTAAAGACCAGGTCTCAGTATGTTGCTGAGGCTGGTCTTGAACTCCTGTCCTCAAGCGATCCTCCTGCCTTGGCTTTCCAAATGCGAGATTAGGCATGAGCCACCATGTCTGGCCTTTTATTAATTTATTTTGAAACAAGGCCTCACTCTTTCACCTAAGCTAGAGTGTGGTTACATCATCACAGTTTACTGCAACCTCAATCAATCCTCCTGGCTCAGCCTCCCAAGTTGCTGGGATAACTGATATGTGCCATCATGTTCAGCTAATTTTTTGTTTTTATAACTTTTTGTACTTATGGGGTCTTGCTATGTTGCCCAGGCTGGTCTTGAACTCTTGGCCTCAGGTGATCCTCCTACATCAGCCTTCCAAGTAGGTGGGACTACAGGCTTGCACCACCACTTCCAGCACGGAACCAGCCAATTGTGCCTTAAACAGAGTATCAGTTTCTAGATGTTGCCTACACTGACTGAAGGAGGACTTATCATCTTTAATGCCAAACTTACCCCACAAAGGACCTTAGGGGGCTGAAATACCCAAAGGATAAGAAAAAGATGGAAGCACACACCCACGCATGCTAGGATATCTTTTTTTTTTAAATCATGCATTGATTATGCATTATGTTCCAAACACACAGCTAAGTATTTTACATGCATTGTGATACTTATTCCTCAAAACCACCCTGTGAATTAAGGTACCATCATTTTTTACACTTTGAAGATGAAGAAACACAGACTTGGGAGAGTGAAGTGTAAGACTGAACAGCAAAAGCGGACCCTATGGCTTGGGGCCTGTGGCTCAATCGGCTAAGGCGCCAGCCACGTACACCTAAGGTGGCGGGTTCGAATCCCCAGCCCGGGCCCGCCAAAACAACAATGATGGCTGCAACCAAAAAATGGCCCGGCGTTGTGGCGGGTGCCTGTGGTCCCAGCTACTTGGGAGGCTGAGGCGGGAGACTCGCTTGAGCCCAGGAGTTGGAGGTTGCTATGAGCTGTGATGCCATGGCACTCTACCCAGGGGGACAGCTTGGGGCTCTGTCTCAAAAAAAAAAAAAAAAAAAAAGAAAGAAAATTACTTAATCACTCTGAGCTCATTTTCCCTGCGTCTGTGAATCACTTACCTCCCAAGGTTGTTGTGGGTATTAAATGAGAAAATGCATGTAACGTGCCTGGCACAGGGTGCTAAGTAGAGGATACCAGGTCATTATTACGATCGCGACCCATGGAGACTGAGAGGAGTTCTCAGGGGCCACCCACTGATACTAACAAACTGGGGACTAACAGGAACAATATTATACAGGCAGAAATTGAGTTGCATTTATTGTATAAAAACAATTGACTGCCTACTGCTCCTTGACCGTAGTTTAAAAAGTAAGTCACCACCATCAGCAACAGTCACATTGATTTATGAAGGAATCAGTTGCATTTCCAGAAGCCTGAGCTTCTGTTGGCTCCCTGGAGAACAGATAATGCCTGAATTGCCAAATGCTTCGTGAATAGACTTCTAATGGGTTTTTCTACCGTCTCTTGGACAAATCCTCCTCCCAAAGCTTATTTCATTTGGGAGAGGAGATTTGCTTTAAGAAGGGATGTAGGGGACACAGGCCTGTTTTGAAAAACTGAAACCTATCAGCATGTCAGTATATTTCCGTTTTCTAAGATAAGATGAGGTGGAAATTACCCCTCTGCTGCCTTCCTAGGGATTTCTGATTCACCTACGAATCTCGCTTGCTCAGCTGTGGGGCCCACTGAGTAGTAACTCAACGATCAGCTTATCACTTGTGTTATTTGTTACACTAGAAGTCATTCCATTAAATAAATCTCAGGAATCTAAAATTTAAAAAAAAAAAAAAACAGCCTTGAAATTACCCAGCCGTTACACTTAGCAAATAAAAAAAAAGGATGGTTTGTTTACCTGGATAAATCCTAAAGATTTAGAATCCTTGCTTCTAAAGATTTAAATTCATTTGCAAGGCTGATATGTCATTTTCATGATCCATATGATATTTTGAAATCATTTACGTTCTCTGATAATGGAAGGTAGTTACACACTTATTGTGTTTTTATTTTTAAACTGGGAGAAAGCAAAGTATGAGGAAGAAAACAAAAGTTACGTTGTAATCGTATGACTCAGGAATAGTCAATATTGATATTTGCAGGGGTTTGCCCTCCAGACTTTTTTCCTGCATCCTGTAAAGAGTATTTTTCCCTAATGGCCATAGGAAGCTTTAATTTTGAAGTCAGACCCTCACTTAGTTTCCTCTACTGGTTAAGAACTAGTTTTTGCTGTTATTACCACTCATTCATTCCGCAAGTATTTACCTGGAGCCCCAGCACTGAGGCAAGTCTGAGAATACGGCAACACACGGTCCCTGCTAGGAGAGGAAGCTGCTAGGAGAGAGATATGCGGGTTGAAGGATCCCACGGAAGCTGGAATAGTTATGTGCCAGCATTGCAGTCCAAAGGGAAGGAATATGGAGGACAAGGAGGACTTAACTAGACAGAGAGGGGAGGAATAGTGTGTGCAAAGGTCCTGGGGCAGAACAGTGGCTAGTGAGCCTGTTAGACTGAAAGAAAACCAGTGTGTCCACAAGTCACAGAGGGAAAGGAAAGAACTAAGTGGCAGGCAGGACTACTTCATGCCACCACCAGGACTTTGTGCTTCATCAGAAGAGCAGCGAGAAGGCATTGAAGGATTTCCAGCAAGCAGGAGCCTGTGTTTTGAAATAGCCACTCTGGCTGCCTCCTGCAGGAATGCCCTTAGAATCTCCCCCTGACCAGCCCCTGGCTGCCTTCATTCCAGAGCTGGACCTTGGGATTATGGTCCAAACGGTGTGAGATGATGGTCTGTGAACTGTCCTTGTTATAGCTGGATGTGGCCATTATATAAATGCTGATGAGAAAGGGGCTGCAGTCTTCCAAAATGAAAACTTGTCACACGCCGGTAGTTGCTGGATTTCTCACATGCATTCGTGTACTTGTTAACAGGAGACCCTAGACGTTCTGACACCATGAGTTTTGGAGGGCCAGGAATCTGCCCATTTCTCTGCTCCTCGGGTTCAGGTGGGGAGTCCACACGGAGAGGATCCCACTCAGAGAGCCCTGCCCCGGAGCGCCCTCCCTCTCGCTGCTCTATCTCCAAGGCTTCTTCCCTTCTGATGTCCAGGCTGACCTCCTCCTCAACACCTTACTCCACCCCACACGGGGCAGGTTTCAGGATCCAGGGTCAACTCAGTGCCAGCTGGGTGGGTGGGACGGAACGTGCAGGAGTGAGGGAGGAGAGGTTCAGATGCTCGTGCTGCCGCATCCCACGCTTTCCCAAGTCCTGCTGGCTGCTTCCCTTCTCAGGAGGGAAACGTTCTCTATTGCACTGTCAGTCCCTTCTCATGTGGGACCAGAGGATCAGGGCTCAAGACTGATTTAGCAAACACACCACAGCCCAATCAGCCCAGCACCTGCCATTTCTGGGCAGCCTAGAATAAAAGAACCACCAGAGCCTGCATCACAATCGCTTTCTTCTTATTAAACAGTGCTGCACTGATGACCTTTTACTTCCATGTGTCACGGGTGTGAGTCCACGTGCTGTGTCCAACGGCAGCTATGTCTGTCCAGCAAAGGCCTACAGGGCTAGTCTCTACCAGCAGTGGGTCCACCCCTCCCCAGCAGAATGCAATACCCTGCTCTTGGATTTTGCTCATCTAAGAGGTGAAATACGGTATCCCTATCATTTTTATTTGCATTTCTCTTACTCAGAGTGAACCCCTCAAGTTCTGAGAGATAAGGTGACAATGGGCCTGGATAAAGGTGTTTTACCAACCTCCTTGGGCCTGCAACAAAATCCATGGAAGGAAGCGGGCCTGGGGGAAGCCCAGTTGCCCACACTTCCATCTGTGCCCACTCGCTGGCCTTCCTGCCCTAGCTACACCCCAAGCGGTGTTTGTTCAATGAGACTTGCGTGGTCTCCTCAGCTCCAGCAGGTCATGCTCTGTCAGAAAGATGGCGGCTGCCAGGCACTGGACTTGGGGTGGGCAGTTATCCTTTAATGGCACAGAGTTTCGGTTTCATAAGATGAAGAGTTCCATGGATGGATGGGGGTGGTGGTGGTTCAGCAGTGTGAACGTACTGAACGCTACTGAACTGTCCACTAAGAAATGGGGATGGTAAACTATATGTATTTTACTACAACAACAAAAAAAGATATTATGATCAAGTCTTTTTCTTGGAACTCTCCGTCTCTTTGAATTTGCCTGTTGTGGCCACCTGTAAGTTGAATCATGCAGTATTTATCTTTCTGTGACTGACTTAGAGCATAATGTCCTGAAGGGTCATCTGTGCTGGGACGTGTGTCAGCACCTCCTTCCTTTATTCCCCCTTCCTTTTGAAGACTGAGTAACATTTCGTTATGTGTATATCACAAATTTTGTTTATCCACTGTGTGCTGATGGACACTTGGGTGGGCTGCTTCTGCCTTTCGGCTGTTGCAAATAAATAATGCCACTGTTGAAAGTGAGCTTACAAATACCTCTTCAAGGCTCAGTGCCTGTGGCTCAAGTGGCTAAGGCGCCAGCCACATACACCTAAGGTGGCAGGTTCAAATCCAGCCTGGGCCCCCCAAAACAACAATGACGGCTGCAACCAAAAAATGGCCAGGTGTTGTGGTCCCAGTTACTCAGGAGGCTGAGGCAGGAGACTCGCTTGAGCCCAGGAGTTGGAGGTTGCTGTGAGCTGTGATGCCATTGCACTCTACCCAGGGGGACAGCTTGATGCTCTGTCTCAAAGAAAAAAAAAAACACAAATACCTCTTCAAGACCCTGTTTTCAATTCTTTAGGGTATATACCCAGACATGGAATTGCCAGATGCTATT
Source organism: Galagoides demidoff (assembly GCA_963574575.1). Lineage (NCBI taxonomy): Eukaryota > Metazoa > Chordata > Mammalia > Primates > Galagidae > Galagoides > Galagoides demidoff. The sequence continues at coordinate 5,685 of CAUYQV010126128.1, forward strand.
GGTAATTATTATTATTATTATTATTTTTGAGACAGAGTCTCACTATGTCTCCCTGGGTAGAGTGCTGTGGCATCACAGCTCATGGCAACCTCCAGCTCTTGGGCTTAAGCAATTCTCTTGCCTCAACCTCCCAAGTAGCTGGGACTACAGGGCCCACCACAATGCCTGGCTATGTTGTTGTCGTCATTGTTTAGCAGGTCCTGGTGTATGTGGCCCTGAGTACGGGCGCCAAGCCAGGTAATCCTAGTTTCAATTTTTTTGAGGAAACAGTGCATTGTATTCTATGGGGGCCATACCATTTTACATTCCCAGTAATTGAGCATCACAGTTCCAGTTTCTCCACATCCTCACCAACACTTGTCATTTTTTTTTTTAATATAGTAGTTATCCTAATGGGTATGAGGTGAAAGATCATGAATATTTTGAGTAACACAAACAAGACAGCCACAGCTCACCTGTGCAGACGGATCCTTAGGTATCTCGCGTGACTTTATCCCAGATGGTATTTTACTTTATCCCAGATAAAGTCACGCGAGATGTGCAGAGGCCGCGTGTGTACTATGGAACTGTATCCTCAAAACAGCCTCCTGGGGGCGGAACTACTATTGTTATTATCCTCATTTAAAGATGTGCACAACGGGGGCTCGGAAAAGTTAAGTAGCTTTCCGCAAAATTGGAACAGAGAACCTGAGTTCCAGACATGGGGCTGACTCAAAGCTTCTAGAGAAAGATGTTTCATCATTTGGGTGTCAATTTGGTTTTGGGAGAACATCTAAAAATCCAAACATTTGAAATTTCTTGGGAGTTCATTGGGATAACAAGGCAGTGACTAAGCTAGGAAAATTCCATAGTTTAGAATCATAAATGATGTTCAGCCGCAGGACAATGAAATGGATTTTCCGGTGATTCTCGCCGTCCCAATGAGCCTCGGTGGCGCCCTCTGGTGTGCAGTTCGGGTAAAGAGGAAATGTTGACCCAGGCTGTGCTGGGGCTGCACTGGGGGGACCCTCAAGGAGCCTGGCTGGGCTGTTGGGGACAGCTCCTCAAGCTTGAGCCTCCTGTCTAAAGAGAAGCCTGGGGATTTTCCAGGCAGAGCAGGCAGGAAGAGACACTCTACGTAGAAGAAATAGCATGTGCAAAGCGCTGGAGATGTGTGGTGAACTACTTGGCACGTTTTAATTTGTTCGGAAGATGGATCCTCCTCTTCAAAAGAAAGGCCTTTCATCTGGAGAGGAACTGATTGTCTTTGTAAGCTGGGAGAGAACTCTGGCAACAGCAGGCAGAATAGGCTCTGGGCTGGGTCTAGAACGGGTGGGGGGGGGTGTGAGCTGGGACACAGGACGTTGCTCCTATCCCAGCTCTGCCTGCTGAGTTGAAGGATCTCAGGCAAGTTACCTGCCATTCTCAGCAGTGAGTTCTGTGTGTGTACCACGGGGACCACTGCAGTAACTCTGTCATTAGACAGAATCATTGGGAAATGCACTTGGTGGTTATTGTATTAGTTTTCTGTTTAAAACAACAAAAATTTGTTTTCTGGTGGTTCTGTAGGTCGAAAGTCTGGGTGAAGTCAGCAATTTCCCCTGACCCTGGTCACCTGGGCTCTTTTTTTGGAGTTCTTGGGAGATAGTCTGTCTCCAGGCCCCTTCAGGCTGTTGACAGAATTAGTTCTGTGCAGTTAGAAGAGCAAGGACCCTCCAGTTGGGGGCTGATCACAGCTTCCAATCTTTAAGGGTTCACACGATTGGATAAGCCCCACCCAGATAATGCAACACAATCTCCCTATTTTAAGATCACTGATTAGTAATCTTTATGTCTGCATGAGCCCTTTTGCCATGTCATATAGCAGATTCACAGGCTCTAGGGATTAGAACGTGGACATCTCTGGGGGACCATGCTGCCAGCCACAGTTATTACCATCTCTTCTCTGGACTCTTGGCATGAGGAGGGAGGTGGTGGTGTGGGTTGGCTTTGAGAGCTCTCGGCAGTGGAGGAAGGTAGCCAATGAGTTGGGAGGGGCTTACTTTGTACCAGGCACTGTCCTTTGAACTTTCATGTGTATTAACTCATTTAATCCTTACAACAAGCCCCCGAGGCAGGGACTGTCATTCCCTCCTTATAGATGAGGGAGTTGCAGCATAGACAGAGTAGCCTGTGTGGGGGCTGGGGTTCATACTCAGGCAGCTTGGGACCCTGTAGGGACCCTGTAGCTTCAAGAAAAGAATTTCCAGAGGGGATGTAGAGGATAAGGAATCACTAGTCTGCCATGTGAGCCCCTGAGCTCTCTCTCCAAACCCGGGTGCACCAGGGGGCATGTCCGAGAATCTCCACCACTTAGGACTCTCAGATCACCCCTCTGTCTCAGGGTTGCTCTCAGAGACACTCCATGAAAGGCTCGCTTGCTCCTCAAGGAGACTCTCAAGGAGACTCTCGGCTGGGTACACTCTGCTGGCTGGAGGGAAACAGACGAGCTTCCTCTTTCCCTCCGCCCCCAGACTTACTGTCTCGCCAGAACCCTGGCCCTTTCTTCCCATCCTTATTCTTTTGAAAACCCCAGTTTTTACTGTTTCTTCATTATATACATCCCTTTCCCAAAGCTGGGACAAGGGTAGGGCCAAGGGACAGGATGGGCAAGGACCAAAAAGTAAAAAGAAATATGATTAAATACACACATGTGCCTGTAGTCCCAGCTCCTCCGTGAGGCTGAGACAAGAGGATCACTTGAGCCCAGGAGTTCAAGGTTGTCATGCGCTATGATCATGCCTGTGAAAAACCACCACATTCCAGCCTGGGCAACATAGCAAGACCCCATCTCCAAAATAAAAAAATAAAAAAAACCCTGCTCATATACTCATACCAGTTAATTTAGCCCATGCCCTAAAAGACTTTACTGCACCCTAAAGCTTACAGTTGGGACATTTCCACTCAGCTCTCTGAGACCCTGCTGCCAGGCAAATGTGTTACTTCCCTTGGCTGAGCTTTGCTCAGTCTTCTTATTACAGTATAATTACAGAAGAGTTTCTGTCGGCAGTGGCTGAGGCCCTTCGCCTTTGGGGAAACCTGATCACACCAAGTCCGCTTCGGAAAAGTAGATCATCTTTGCTTAGATCTGGGTAGCTTTGAGAAGCAACAGAAATAACTAAGTGCCTGGGAAAACATTCATTGTTTACCAAGGTTTATAAAAGGTAGTTGTAAAACTATGTATGTATGGTATGATTAACTTGGTTTAAATGTTTTTTATAAGAATGTAAGCCTATAGAAAACCCTGGAAGGATGTGAATCAGCATGTTAACAGGGCCTGCCTTTGGGAGATGGGATTATGTGTGATTGTAATGTCTTCTTTAGTGCTTTTCTTTATGGCTTATTTTCTGTAATATTAGGAAAACATGTATTTTAAAAATGAATAGTACAGGGTGGTGCCTGTGGCTCAAAGCAATAGGGCACTGACCCCATATACTGGAGGTGGCGGGTTCAAACCTGGCCCCAGCCAAAAACTGCAAAAAAAAAAAATGAATAGAACAAGCAAATGAATTACAATAACCCCTTAACCATACATACCCTATTCCAAGAACTTGTTGCTTGTTGCCTGGCCTTTGTGATTTGTGTTTGGGCCATTTCTGCTTCCTGCCCTGCCATTGAGCACCTGTGTGGGGTCAGGGAAATAGAAAGTGGCCAATTCCCTGGCTAAATGGTGCCTAATAAGGCTCTCCCAAGTTTCCCTTTCCTGTGTTGCCTGATTCCCCACCTGACACCTTGGGTATCTGTCCCAGATCTGGAGTCAGAGAGAGCAACTCTCCTAACTCCCTTGTGCTGGCTGTGTGGCCTTGGGCAAGTCACTTAACCTCTCTGATCCCTCAGCCTCTTTTTAAAACGAGATTGGTGGTGACAGCTTGGTGACACAGACGAAGCCCCTAACACATTCTGACACCCACTAGGAAACGCTGGGGGCCGTGTCATTTTTGTTCTCTCTATTTCAGTCTGCTGACATCGACAACCACCACGCGCTCATTGAATATAATGAGGTCGAGTGCAGCTTCGTTCTCCAGGACTTCAATTCCCGCAACGGCACGTTTGTCAACGAGTGCCACATCCAGAATGTGGCTGTGAAGCTTATTCCTGGAGACATCCTGAGGTTTGGCTCTGCGGGGCTGACCTACGAACTAGTCATCGAAAACCCACCCCAGGTGAGTCCGGGCCACTGCGAGGTGGAGGGGCTGGGTCGCCTCCTGCACCACCATGGGGTGGAGCCCACCCAGAGCTGTGTCACTGTGGTTTCTAGCTGCGCACTCTGGCGGCGCGGTTCGGACTCCTCCTGGAGACCCGGGGAGGAGGGAGTCTTAGCGCCCTCTCCTGGGTACGTCGTGGTGGTACGTGCACGGGTTGCACGTGGCCAGCACCCAACCCGCATTTTCCCTCAAATGTGCAGCTTCACCGGAGGAGGGGAAAGCAGGCGTGTGCCTTGGAAACGCAGAGATGAATGGTCCTTTCTAGGCAGATCAGCGCTCTGCTGCTTTCCCGCTCTGCCCTGGGCCAGGGATCTTTGTACGTCTGGGTCTCCCCCTTCTTGGTGGTGCATGGATTTGAGAGGTTATCTGTAAAGCCTGAGACTCAGTGTCCAAGTAGACGCTCAACACCCCACAATCTTGAACATGCACATCTGTGACTTTCCGAACAGAGTTTCCCTAACGCGTCTGGTGACAAGAATGTGGGAGGAATGTTCAGTAAAATCACAGGTTCCCAGGCCCCTTCCCAGGAAACTGATTTCGTGGCTTACCGGTGGGGGTGAACACACAACAACGCCTGTATTTTTCTTTTTTCACACAAGGATATTTATGGAAGTATTTTTATAGTGGCATGAAATTTGAAACATAAATGTCCGTCAAAAGGGACACTGTTGGCTGGGCGCCTGTGGCTCAATCGGCTAAGGCGCCAGCCACGTACACCTAAGGTGGGAGGTTTGAATCCCCAACCCAGGCCTGCCAAACAACAATGATGGCTGCAACCAAAAAATGGCCGGGCGTTGTGGCGGGCGCCTGTAGTCCCAGCTACTTGGGAGGTGGAGGCAGGAGACTCACTTGAGCCCAGGAATTAGAGGTTGCTATGAGCTGTGATGCCATGGCACTCTACCCAGGGGGATAGCTTGAGGCTCCGTCTCAAAAAAAAAAAGGGACATTGTTTAATAGAATATGAAGGTTCATTCTTTTGGGGGATACTGTGCTGCTTTTTAAAAACCAGATTTATTAAGGTCTAATTGACATGTAATTAAAGTCCATATGTGAACTTAACCTAGCCTGATAGATGTTGCCATGTAAACGCTCCTGTAAAACAGTCACTGCAACAAAGGAAGGGCCGCAATGTGACAGTGGTTTGCTTGCTTGGTTTTGTTGTGTTTTGTTTTGTTTAAGACAGAGTCTAACTTTGTCGCCCTTGGTATAGTGCCGTGGTGTTACCGCACAGCAACCTCAAACTCTTGGGCTCAAGCAATCTTCTTGCCTCAGTGTTGTTGTTGTTCTTCTTCTTCTTCCTCTTCCTCCTCCTTCTTCTCTCTCTTGGAAGAAACACAGGTCTCACTCTTGCTCAGGTCTGGAACTTGTGAGTTCAAGCAATCCACCTGCCTCAGCCTTTCAGAGTGCTAGGATTGTAGGCGTGAGCCACCTCCCCCAGCCTGCTTGCTTGCTTTTCAAAGTGTTATTGAAGTATAAGTTCCAAAACATAAACTTCACCCATTTTAAGTGTACGAGTCAATAAATTTTAGTGTATTTACAGAGTTGTGCTGCCATCATTATAATCTACAGTCAGAACATTTCCATCACCCCACCCCCAAAAGAAACCGCTGGGATGCTTTGACTGTTTGCTTTTAATGTTTTATTTATTTATTTATTTATTTTTGAGAGAGGCTTTTGCTCTGTCACCCTGGCTAGAGTGCGGTGCTATTACCATACCTCACTACAACCTCCTACTCCTGGGCTCAAGCAATTCTCCTGCCTCGACTTCCCAAACAGCTGGGACAGTGGACACCATACCCAAGCATCAGTAATTTTTCTATTTTTAGTAGAGATGGGGGTCTCACTCTTGCTCAGGCTGGTATCGAATTCCTGAGCTCAAGTGATCCTCGGCCTCCCAGAATGCTAGGATGTCCAGCACTCAGCTTTCTTTTTTTTTTTTTAGATTGCTAAAATATATATAAAATGTATCATCTTACCCATCTTTAAGCCTACAGTTCAGTGACTTTAAGTGTAGTGACCACCGTCGCCCATCCACAGAACTCTTTTTTTTATTTTGTAGTTTTTGGCCAGGGCTGGGTTTGAACCCACCACCTCTGGCATATGGGGCCAGCGCCCTACTCCTTGAGCCACAGGCACCACCTCATAGAACTCTTCTCATTTTGCAAAACAAACTCTGTACCCGTTAAACAAGAACTCCCTGTTCCTTACCCAGCCCCTAACAACCACCTACTTTCTGCCTCTGAATCTGATACAGCATTCCTCCTTTCGTGACTGGTTTATTTCACTTACCATAGTGTCCTCAAGCTTTACCCATGTCGTAGCCTGTGCCAGAATTCCCTTCCTACTTAAGGCTGGATAACATCCCATTGCACGGACAGCCCCTAGTTTGTTGACCTCTTCGTCTGTTGATGGACACTTGGGCTACTTCCTCCTTTTGGCTGTAGCCAATAAAGCAATAAACTTTTGTATACCAATGTGGGGGGAGGGTGCACAGGCAGTTCTGGGTGTATAGGCAGCCCTGGGATTATGAACAAGGTTGGTTTGTTCTTAAGCAGAAGTTATATGTAAATTTGGACAAGTACATTTTACCTATTATCTGTCATCCATTCATAAGTGCGAGCTGTTCATCAGTTGGATGTTTGTAACTTGGGGACTTCCTATAGCAGCCTCCTTTCCTAAGTGTGAGTTGTAAGTCGGATGTTTATAACTCGGGGGCTGCCTGTACTTTGTTTTAATCACACAGATAAGGCACACAGTGGTAAAGACCCCTAACTTTGACTATTGAAAGAGCAAGAGGACATCCTGTAAGACGCTGAAATCAGTAGTTATTACAATGGAATCATGCTGTTGGCAGGAGGAGCCACTAACTTCCAGGACACCGCGCTAAGCAAATTACCTGCTGGTTCGAAACAGCCTGTGACAGGGTTCTCACGTGATCTCTGCTTTACAGACAAGGAACCTGAAACTCAGAGAGGTTAAGTGACTTTCCCAGGGTCACACAGCTAGTCAGTGCAAATGAAACTCTGTCTGTACTTGCAGATTACAGCGGAGAGAAAACCATTTAGCCTGACACTAGCCAGAAAGAGCAATAGCAACAGATTTCCAAATAGAACAAAACGTTCTTTTACAATCACTTGGCTGTACATGATTTTGTAAAAATCTTATTGCTACATGAAGTTGCATGGTGCTTCATTGGTCACTGCTGGTACCAGACAGACATCCCTCAGGCCAGTACCTGGACACTTTACAGCAGCTGGAACCTCTGTCCCTGTCAGGCTCTCCTCAGGAGAACCCCAGCTCACCCCCCAGCCTCACAGAAGAGCCTTCAGGTCCCTCTTGGCTCCTTATCAGGCTGTGAAACCTCCTTGCAGGCTACCTCCAAGCTCTCATAGATGA
>CAUYQV010126130.1:0-10498 GCA_963574575.1 Galagoides demidoff
AAGATACTTTTTTTTGGGAGATAGAGCCTTAAGCTGTCCCCCTGTGTAGAGTGCCATGGCATCACAGCTCACGGCAACCTCCAACTCTTGGGTTCAAGTGAGTCTCCTGCCTCTGCCTCCCAAGTAGCTGGGACCACAGGCGCCTGCCACAATGCCCAGCTATTTTTTGGTTGCAGCTGTCATTGTTGTTTGGTGGGCCCGGCCTGGATTCGAACCCACCAGCTCAGGCATATGTGGCTAGCACCCTAGCCTCTTGAGCCACAGGCGCTGAGCCCAATTTAAGATACATGGAGAATATATTGCTCATCTATCAGACTGAAAAAAATCTGGAGGAAGTATAAACTGGTATAAACCTGAAGGCAGGTGATTCGAAGGTAGATATCAAAATTATAATTGAACATACCCTTTGATCACTATGGGGAAAAGACTCATCATATATTCTTGGACACATGCACAATGACAAAAGTCTCAGGTTATTCACTGTGAAATCTTCTCTGATAGGACGGAGTAGGAACAACCTCAAGTCTACTCATACAATATACTGCTTGCTATATTCCCACTAAAAGAGCAATGAAACAGTGTGCTATATTTTATTTATTTGTTTTTTACAGCTAGATAATCAGTATCAATATATGTTGCTATATTTTTAAAAAGAGAAATATATAAACTATTCTTTTGGGTAGAAAGGATAAGAGAACTATATCTGAATTTGACTATATTTACATAAAGAAATGCTAAAGTACAGCCTAAATTTCTTAGCAGGTTACCTTCGAAAGGCAATGTGGCCTTGTAGATGAGGCAAAGAGGTGTATACTCCCTATTATATGCATTTTATGCTTTTATATTTTGGAACCATGTGCTATAAATTAGGAAGAAGAAAACATGGTAAACTGAGCTGTAAGGTGACAACTTGATTGTGATGGTCTATCTCCAGCTAACCAATATTTCATCATAAGGAGCCTTTCTCAAACAGTTTTAACAAATCAGACCTGGTGGGATATCAATAAAAAAAAACTTACGATATGATAAAAAGATGATTTTCTCCCCCACAGAAAAAGAATGAAATGGGTTATCATTTTAGAAAGCTACCGCAAGGTATCAATGGAATTTGGTGGAACTTATGTAGGAGAAAACTGACTAGTAGAGACTGGACATTTGTGTTTTTTTTAGAGACAGAGTCTCATTTTGTCACCCTCGGTAGAGTGCCATGGCATCACAGCTCACAGCAACCTCCAGCTCTTGGGCTTAGGTGATTCTCTTGCCTTAGCCTCCCAAGTAGCTGGGACTACAAGCACCCGCCACAACACATGGCTATTTTTTTGTTGCAGTGTGGCTGGGGCCAGGTTTGAACCTGCCACCCTTGGTATAGGGAGCCAGCGCCCTACTCACTGAGCCACAGGCGCCGCCCTAGAGCCCAGATTTTTAATAGTTATTGAAATAGGTCACTAAGTACACTACTATGAAAGCTACCCTCTAACAACACTTACAATTAAAAACATTCCAAGAGCTAGCAGTGGCTCATGACTATAATCCTGGGAGGCTGAAGCTAGTGGATCCCTGAGCTCGGGAGTTCAAGACCAGCCCAAGCAAGAATAAGACTCCATCTCTACTAAAAAACTAGCCAGGTGTGGTGGTATGGTACACGCTCACAGTCCCAGGTACTCGGGAGGCTAAGGCAAGAGTATCACTTGAGTCCAAGAGTTTGAGGTTGCTCCAAGCTACAATGATGCCAGACACTCTACTGAGGGCGACAGAGACTCTGTCTCAAGAAAACAAAACAAAACATTCAGAAAAATAAACATATACATAATTATACTTATAAAAGATTTCAAGATTGATGAACCTAATATAAAAATAATTTTGAAGAAGAATGCTTACAGAATCACCTGGAAAGGATCTCAAATCAATTAAATGCACTCATATTTTAAGAAGTCTAGTGCAGCCTGTAGTCCCAGCTACTTGGGAGGCTAAGGCAAGAGAATAACTTGAAGCCCAACAGTTTGAGGTTGCTGTGAGCTGTGACACCATGGCACTCTACCGAGGGTGACATAGGTTCTGTCTCAAAAAAAAAAAAAAAAAAAAGAGGTCTAGTGCACACAAAAATACACCCCTCAAAAATTTCCTATTAAACATGAAGAATGCTTTCAAAAATTTTTTTAAAGCACAGACAACAGTAGTCATTGATTTTCATTTAGTCTAATGAAAAATAACAAATGTTAATGCTGATTACATGCTAAGCACAATTTAAGTGCTTTTACATATGAGGTAGGTATTATGATGGCCACTTTTTAGATGAGGAAATTGAGGCATTTACTATCTGACACAGCACACATCCACAAACACACACTGAGGTACATCATCACAAACATGTAACAGCATGTGCCAAAACGCAGTACGTCCAAACACTGGGCATAATGCAGCCAAAACAAAAGAATGAGTCAGAGCACTATGTATTAATGTGGAGTCATTTCCAGAATATCATGGGTCATTATAAAATTTTTGAGATATACAAAAGTCAGGAAACAAAATCCGTGAAGAAGGAAACAAATGAAGTCTTCCCAGCAATATGAATAACTGAGCAAGCTGAAATTTGCATGGATAAATCAGAAACGACACTGTTGACTTATGTTTCTTGGAAGTGAAATAATGGACCATTACACAATGTGTCTTGAAGCTTTTGTAGCGACCTATATATCCAAAAAAAAGGCAAGGGACAGAACAGCACAGAGGATGCCAAATTAAAATTGTAACACTCAAGTCACCTTTGACTTCTGCAGTTACGAGATACAAAATACAGTTTGCAAGATAACAAATGTTACTGGTATATGTTATGGTAATTTTAATACAGTTTTTTCCTTTCTCAAAAGATATATACATTTTTTGGCACCCTCTGTACATATCAATATGCTCTATTTTTTGTAGCAAGGGAGCAGATACAAGGAAAATGAGTTTATATATACGTACTTTTGCAAAAAGGAACTCTGAGAACGCAGACATGAGAATATCAAAAAGGTGATGTAGCAAGAGCAGACAGCAACACAGTGAGGACAGGGAAACTCACAAAATCAACTTTCCTTGACTTTTAAACCAAATACATTTTATATGTTTTAAAAAGTTAAACTAAAAGAAAAAAATAATAAAAAGAAAGTTAAATTAAAAGAAATAAAGCAAATACTAAAGTTAAAAATCAGACAAACAGGCCAGGCACACCTACAATCCTAGCAGTCTGGGAAGCAGAAGCAGGAGGACCACTTGAGCTCAGGACAGTGGTTCTCAACCTGTGGGTTGCGACCCATGGGAACTGTATTAAAAGCTGTGGTTTTAGGAAGAGAACCACTGGCTTAGGAGATCAAGACCATCAAGAGCAAGAGCAAGACCCTGTCTCCATTGAAGATAGGAAAAATTAGGTGGTGCCTATAGCTCAGTCAGCAAGGGCGCCAGCCACATATACCTAGGGTGGCAGGTTTGCAGCTGGCCCAGGTCTGCCAAGCAACAATGACAACTCCAACCAAAAAATAGCTGGGCAATGTGGCGGGCCCCTGTAGCCCCAACTACTTGGGAGGCTGAGGCAAGAGAATCACTTAAGCCTGAGAGTTGGAGGTTGCTGTGAGCTGTGATGCCATAGCACTCTACCCGGCGCAATAGCTTGAGATTCTTGTCTCCAAAAAAAAAAAAAAAAAGGAAAAATTAGCTAGGTATGGTGATGTGCACCTGTAGTCCCAGCACTCTGGGAGGCCAAGGCAGAAAGATTGGTTGAGCCTAGGAGTTTGATGGTGCAGTGAACTAGGCTAATGCCACAGCATTCTATTCTGGGCACAGAGTAAGACTGCCCAAGAAAGAAAAAAGAAAAAATCCAGACAAATTATCCTCACTGTATATTAAATTACTGAATGGATAAGCAAAAGGTTACCTTAGAATAATATGGAAAATTGTTACTTGTGAGACAGTGATAGTCCTCATTATATACCTTTTTTGTTTATATTTTGGAACGTATGATTAAAAATTAGTAACAGAATCATTTCATGTAATTTTTGAACACATTCTTAATCTGTTTAGCAAGATCTAAACAGAAATCAAACAGCTGTGAAGTCAGTTCACTCAGTAATTATGAACAGTAATCTAAAGAAAATAAGGAGTTAATTTATGACAAGTGGACATATATGATTTTAAATTGTTACTCTCAAAGTACTTCTTGTATATTACAGGACAAAAAAATCTAATTATAAATAGTAATCTAAAGAAAATAAGGGGCTCGGCGCCTGTGGCTCAATTGGCTAAGGTGCCATCCACGTAAACCTAAGGTGGTGGGTTGGAATCCAGCTCGGGCCCGCCAAACAACAATGATGGTTGCAACCAAAAAATGGCCAGGTGTTGTGGCGGGTGCCTGTGGTCCCAGCTACTTGGAAGGTGGAGGCAGGAGACTCGCTTGAGCCCCGGAGTTGGAGGTTGCTATGAGCTGTGATGCCATGGCACTCTACCCAGGGGGATAGCTTGAGGCTCTGTCTCAAAAAAAAGAAAATAAGGGGTTAATTTATGACAAGTGGACATATATGACTTTAAATTGTTACTCCCAAAGTATTTCTTGTATATTACAGGATAAAAAAAAAACAGTCATGTACTAAATAATGATGTTATAGTCAATGGCAGATCGTACATAAAATAGTGGCCCCATAGATTATATCAGAGTTAAAAAATTCCTATCACCTAATGAATTCATAGCCTAATTATTTTAAAAATCAATTCAGGCTCGGCGCCTGTGGCTCAATAGGCTAAGGTGCCAGCCATGTACACCTAAGGTGGCGGGTTTGAATCCCCAGCCTGGGCCTGCCAAACAACAATGATGGCTGCAACCAAAAAATGGCCGGGCGTTGTGGCGAGCACCTGTAGTCCCAGCTACTTGGGAGGTGGAGGCAGGAGACTCGCTTGAGCCCGGAAGTTGGAGGTTGCTATGAGCTGTGATGCCATGGCACTCTACCCAGGGGAATAGCTTGAGGCTCCGTCTCAAAAAAAAATAAAAAATAAAAAAAAATAAAAATCAATTCAGTGAGCCTATGTGTGTCATGTTCAGTAGTTTACAGTAATGTATAGTAATGGCCTGAGTGTATCACGTTCAGTAGTCTACAGTAGTGTATAGTAATGTCTACGTGTGTCATGTTTAGTAGTCTACAGTAGTGTATAGTAACGTCTACGTGTGTCACGTTCAGTAGTCTATAGTAGTGTACAGTAACGTCTACGTGTGTCACATTCAGTAGTCTACAGTAGTGTATAGGAATGTCTATGTGTGTCATGTTCAGTAGTCTAGTATATAGTAATGTCTACGTGTGTCATGCTCAGTAGTCTACAGTAGTGTATAGTAATGTTTAGGCTTCTACATTCACTCACCACTCACTCACTGACTCACCCAGAGCAATTTCCAGCCCAGGACATTCAATTCATAGTAAGTGGCCTGTATAGGCATACCATCATTTTATTATTTATTTATTTTTATTATAATAAATTTTTATTTTTTGAGACAGAGTCTCAAGCTATTGTCCTGAGTAGAATGTTGTGGTGTTGCAGCTCATACCAACCTCCAACTCTTAGGCTCAATCAATCCTTTTGCCTCAGTTTGTTTGTTTGTTTCTCTATTTTTAATAGAGACAGGGTCTTGCTTTTGCTCAGGCTGGTCTAGAACACATGAGCTTAAGCAATCCACCCACCTGGGTCTCCCAGAGTGCTAGGATTACAGGTATAAGCCACTGTGCCTGGCCACATACCATCATTTTAACCTTTTATACCACATTTTTGCTCTCTCTTTTCTATGTTTAGGTGCATAAATACTTATCATTATGTTACAAATGCCCATTAAATTCAGGGTATTCAATATGGTAGTACACTGGACAGGTTTGTAGCCTAGGAGCAATAGGCCATACCACAGTCCCTAGGCTACACCATCAAGGGTTAAGTACACTCTATGATCTTTGCACAAAGTCTAAATTGTCTAATTACGCAATTCTCAGAACATATCCTCATTGTTAAGCAATGCATGGCTGCATAAAATCTTAGAAAGTAAGGGAAAAAATGATGTTGAATTTCATTCAGAAATACTAGCATAAAGATACAACTATCTTTACTACACTCAATCTTGTCCCAAGAAATCACACTGATAGCAAAAGCAGTGATATCCCAAAATCAATGAGCACTTCTAACACCAAGATCTTAGGTTGTAAATACTACCCTCCATTAAAAGGAAATAAAGAGAATTGGCTGAGACTTCAAAATTAGCAAAGATGGAAAGCGCCCAAGACATCATGTATCAGAAAGAAAGAAGTACTCAAAGGTTAATACTTTTGTCATCAAAAGAATATTCAAGGTTCTTACTAGCCAAATTCAGTGAAACTGGGAGAAAAAGAAAGGGCCTTTGGTTAAAACATGTTGAATAAATAACATCTTTGATTCTACTGTGACAACCCTCTGACCAAAAAAAAGGTCAGAGAGATTAAGGTCTCTCAGAAAGTGCTCCCTAATCTATTGTCTTCATCACTACATTACGCATCAAGTGTCCCTTATCTAGAAATATTCCAGATTTCAAATTTAGGAATATATGCACTGTATACCTACTGGTTCAGCATCACTCACGTAAAAAATCAGAAATGTTCCAAATGACCACTGCCTTTGAGCGCCATGTTAGTGCTCAAAAATTTTTTGGATTTTGAAGCATTTTGGAATTCAGACTTCTGGATTAGAAATACTCAACCTATATTTCTCCCAGAGATTGACATTTCTTTTTGAATAGCCTGAATGGCAATTCTAGGGATAGAGACCCACTAGTGACTTGACATTTATAAGAAACCCGCTGGAGAAAATAAGGGGATTATTTACGACTTGAGATCATCCTCCAGGGTTCAGATGGGTCCTACTTTGGCTTCATTGAATAAAAACAAGAATACTACAGGAAGAGACTGTCAATTTGATATTTTCTCCTCCTCTCAGAGAACAGTAACAAGAAAAACAAAAAGAGAAATTCATTCTCCACTTTTGAAGAAAACTAAAGGACACCTAAAATCTCAAAGCAAAGAATAGACAACAGAACTGCCAAAGGCGGGAAAATCAAACAGGGACTTAGGAGCCAATGGAGAGGACTTCTGAGGCTATAAATTCAGGGATAAAATTTTATGAAGTGTAATTCTCAAAGTGAGGAGCACATTCAGATATAGGAAACCAAAATCTTTTGTTTGTAACTATGGAAAAGGAGATGGCAGTGGAGCAGGATCTGGACCTGTTTCAAGGGTTAAGAAGCAAAGGATAAAGGGTTGAACTCGTGTGGGGAATAGTATGCCGAGAGATCCAGGGAAGACAGAGGCTTTGCCATTCTGAGAGGTCTATCTTCACTGGCAGGAGAGATGGAATAGTCAAGAAAACAAGATATGGAATCATTTGGAAGACTTCTCCACTACATAGCCCAGCCTACAATAAGAACCAATTACAAATAGCTGATCCAGGCAGCACTTGTAGCTCAAGTGGGTAGGGGGTTGGCCACATACACTGGAGGTGGTAGGTTTGAACCCAGCCTGGGCCTGCCAAACAAAAATGACAACTAAAATACCAAAATAACCAGGCATTGTGGTGGGCACCTGTAGTCCCAGCTACTTTGGAGACTGAGGCAAGAAAATCACTTAAGCCCAAGAGTTTCAGGTTGCTGTGAGTTGTGATGCCACAGCATTCTACAGAGGGCAACACAGTGAGACTCTGTCTCAAAAAAAGGAAGGGTAGCGCCTGTGGCTCAGTGGGTAGGGCACCGGCCTCATACCGATGGTGACAGGTTCAAACCTGGCCCCCGCCAAACTGCAACAAAAAAATAGCTGGGCATTGTGGCAGGCGCCTGTAGTCCCAGCTACTCGGGAGGCTGAGGCAAGAAAATCGCCTAAGCCCGAGAGTTGGAGGTTGCTGTGAGCTGTGTGACGCCAAGGTACTCTACTGAGAGTGATTAAAGTAAGACTGTCTCTACAAAAAAAAAAAAAGTAGCTAGTCCAGAATAAACCAAACCCAATCAAAGATGAGTACTCAGAAAGGAACCAACACAGGATCTATTTAAAGATCCTACAAGAAAAAAGTAGAAGAAAAAAAAAACACTAGAGAAACACACTACAAAGTGCTTCCACTAGGCGCATGAAAACTGTCATGAGTTAAAAAAAGATGAGGCCTAGAGCGTTGGCTCTTGTCTGTTACCCTAGAATTTTTGGAGGCTGAGGTATAAAGATCATTTGAGGCCAGGGGTTAGAGGCTAGGCTGAGGAACATAGAGAGTCTCTCTCTATACCTACTCTCTCAAAAAAGGGGGAGCATGGTAGTGTGTACCTATAGTACCAGCTACTCAGGAGGCTGAGGCAGTAAGATCACTTGAACTCAGGAGTTTGAGGCTGCAATGAGCTACGACAATGCCACTGTACTCTAGTGCAAGCAACGGTGAGTGATCCTGTCTCTAAAAAAAAAGTCAAAAAAGAGGATAAAAACCCATAACAAAATAACTGCTTCTATGAAAACACAAATCAAAGACAGAAGAGCTCAATGGAAGTGATGACATGACAATAGGAGATACAAATAATTGTGTACAGCTCAAGAGAGACACGAAAGGTTAACTATTGAGCTGTTTCAGGAAGGAAGGTAAAATTACGAGTAGAACAATGCTGGAAACAAAGTAAAATAGAGAAGCTCATGAACAGAATCAAAGGGAAGACATAGTTTAAAAAGATTAGTATGTATGCAAAAAGATCCAACCTGTACATAATTGGTACCCCTTCCCCTAGAAAATGGAATATACATACATACATACATATATATACGCACACACATATACACAGATATAATTCATGAAAACTTTTCACATAGTTTTATGGTATGAATTGAAAAGGCACACCATGTTCTAGAACAAAACCACACATAATGAGCATACAAAACATATTCCAGTAAAACTGCTGAAGTTCAAGATAAAGAGTCTGCCATCAGCCAAAAAGATCAAGGTTTTCTAAAGGGGGTTAAAAAATAAATCAGGTTGGCCTCTGACCTCCTTATACCATCATTCACCTCTAGAGAAAGGCAAAAAATACTCATGGAAAAATATACAAACAACAAAAACTTTCTATCAGCCAAAGTATTGCTTAGGTATTAAGGTACCTGTGAAATGATTCTGAGCATGTAAAAATTCAAAATACAATATTGGTCCTTTAAGATAACCCCCCCCTTTTTTTTTGGAGATAGAGTCTCACTTTGTCACCCAGTATAGAGTGCCGTGGTCACAGCTCACAGCAACCTCAAACTCTTGGGTTCAAGCTATTCTCTTGTCTCAGCCTCCCCGTGTAGCTGCAACTATGGGCCCCCCCCACAACACTCAGCTATTTTTAGAGATGGAGTCTCACTCTTGCTTAGGTTGGTCTTGAACCTGTGAGCTCAGGTTATCTGCATGCCTCAGTCTCCAAGAGTGCTAGGATTAGAGGCGTGAGCCACCGCACCTGGCCAAGATAAACCCTTCCTGAAGAGAGTGAAAAAGAAAAGTCAACGAACTAACAGACAGGATTGAACACATTTAACAAAAAAGTAAGACTTACCAGTTAAATTTTTTCTGGAGTCTTATTTCTTTTTCTATATCTTGAACCAATTTCTTTATCATTCGTTTATCTGGCCTTTAATAAAACCAGCTGACCTGGTGCCTTTCTTAGAGATAGTGTTTTGATTCTTTCTTCTATTTCTTCTATGGAAATTGGTTTGTTTGCATTTTCTGTCTCCAGAATTCAAACCAAGTTAGAAATAAGGAATTTATCTAATTAACAGTAAATAGAAAAATTATCTGATCACTGAGGTTTTTGTTTCTTTCACTAGTATATTTCTAGAGTTGTATGAGTAAATGCTGCAAAGTTCATTCCACAAAATTCAATATCCAATTTTTTTATTTTTTTTTTGAGATAGTCTCACTATGTCACTCTCAGTAGAGTCCCATGGTGTCACAGCTCACAGCAACCTCAAACTCTTGGGCTTAAGTGATTCTTTTGCCTCAGCCTCCCAAGTAGCTCGTTCTACAGGTGCCTGGCACAACACCTGGCTATTTTTTTGTTGTAGTTTTTATTGTTGTTTGGAAGGCCCAGGCCAAGTTCAAACCCAACAGCCCTGGTATACGTGGCTGGAGCCGTAGCTGCTGAGCTACAGGCACCAAGCCTCAGTACCCAATTTTTTTTTTTTTTGAGACAGAGCCTCAAACTGTCGCCCTGGGAAGAGTACTGTGGCATCACAGCTCATAGCAACCTCCAACTCCTGGGCTCAAGCGATTCTCCTGCCTCAGCCTCCCAAGTAGCTAGGACTACAGGCGCCTGCCACAACGCCTGGCTATTTTTTTTTTTTTTTTTGAGACAGAGCCTCAAGCTATCCCCCTGGGTAGAGTGCCATGGCATCACAACTCATAGCAACCTCCAACTCCTGGGCTCAAGCGAGTCTCCTGCCTCCGCCTCCCAAGTAGCTGGGACCACAGG
>CAUYQV010126131.1:0-19822 GCA_963574575.1 Galagoides demidoff
AGTCTCCTGCCTCCGCCTCCCAAGTAGCTGGGACCACAGGCGCCCGCCACAACGCCCGGCCATTTTTGGTTGCAGCCATCATTGTTGTTTGGCGGGCCCGGGCTGGGGATTCGAACTCGCCACCTTAGGTGTACGTGGTTGGCGCCTTAGCCAATTGAGCCACAGGCGCCTAGCCGTACACATCATTCTTAATGGAAATCAAGATGCCTGCCATTACCCTCTCCACAGTGGAGGTTCTAGCAGTATAATATGGCTGGAAAAGTAAGAGGAAAAGGATTCAGAGATGGAGAAAATTGTGTCATTATTTGTAGCTACCATGGTTATCTACCCGTCCATCTAAAAGCATCTAAAGATAATTTATTAGAATTAATTAGACAGTACAATTGCTGGATTTAATAAAAATTACTTTTCTTTACCCTAGAAATCTGGAAAATGAATTTTTAAAAAAACTGTAATAGCATCCAAAAATATTAAAAGCTTAGCAATAAACTCACAAAAGGTTTTTTATAGCTTTACAGAGAAAACCATGAAATGTTATTAAAGACAATAAAGAAGCTAAATAAATGGGGGAAATATTCGTATTCAGGATTGTAAAGATGTTTATTTTTCCCCAAATTAATCTATAAATTTGATGCAATGTCAGTCAAAATCCAAACAGATTATTTTCTGGAGAATTTGACAAGCTGATTTATAAAATTTATATAAAAACAAAAGAGGCCCTGGCATTTCTGAAGAACAAGGTGGAGGGATTTGCCTTACCATATAGCAAGAATGTTCGTGGTAAAGCTCTGATAGTTGAGGTACGGAGGTCTTTGTGCAGGGAGAGGGAGGCAGATGAAGTGAACACAATGGAGGGCTGACTAACAGATTTATACACTGATGGAAATGGGTTTATTAAAGAACTAGCCTCACAAATCAGTTGGGGAAAAAAGTGGGATAGTCAATAAATGTTGGTGGAACAACACTTATCTAAAAATTAATTCTTGTTAGACTAAAAATGTAAATGTAAAGAAAAATCATGATACTTTCAGAAGGCAACAAAAAACATTTCTCAAGGAAGACTCAAAAAGCTCAAATCATAGGGAGAATGATTGACAAATTTGTTTATGTTAGATCAAGACCTTCTGTTCCATATTTATTTTTTCAAGTGAGAAGACAAACCACAAATTGGGAGATGTTTACACTTCATGTAACTTACAATGTCAAACAATCCACTAGAACAAAGAAAAAACAGGCAAAAGAAAGGAACAGGAACTGCACAGAAAGGGAATGCCAAGTGGCCAAAACATGGCAAAATAGTCAACTTCCTTAGTGATCAAGGAAACGCAAATGAAATCACAAAGTACCACTTCACACCCACTAGAGTAACAAAAATAGCAATTTGAAAGTTAGAAAATACCAAGCATTACATCTGGAGCAATTGAAACCTACTGATAGTGGAAGTGCAGTTGGTCAAGCACTTATGCAAGTATGTGCATACTCAAAGACCCAGTGTTATTTGTAAAACTAAAACAAAAACCACTAGAATCAACCCCAAACAAGAATAAATTGGATTATAAGTAGTCATCCAATGGAATATCATATAGCCGTGAAAATGAAATCAACAGACTACAGCTGTATGCATCAGCAGCCACGATAGCATCAAGGGACAAATACCCACTGCATGTTCCAGCACAGGGATGTTTGAAAACAGACAAAACTAAATAACATGCTTGAAGATACACACACTGGGCCTGGGTGCTTATGATCCTAGCACTCTGGGAGGCTGAGGTGGGTGGACCACTTGAGCTCAGGAGTTGGAGTCGAGCCTGAGCAAAGCAAGGCCCCATCTCTACTAAAAATAGAAAAACTGAAAAAAAAGAAAGAAAGAAAAACTAGCCAGGTGCTAGGGCAGGCACCTATAGTCATGGCACTCTACCCAGAGCAACAGAGTGAGACTTGTCTCAAAAAAAAAAAAAAAAAAAAAGTCATGGAAGAGCAAAGAAGATGGGGGGCTGGAAGGAGGGCTAGGGGATTCTAGGCTCCAGAATTCAATCTGGGTGGACACACACACACAAGTTCATTTTATTCTTTAACTCGTACAAAGATGTGTTTATACACTCTCATATGCCTGCTATATTTCATAGTTTTAAAAGTTCTTACTAAAGCAGCACCCCCAAAATTCAGACTGTCCCTTCTGGTCCCGTGTAGCTGTTGGCACAGAGTGCCAAGCAGGAGGGACTGAGCAGCCAGGGAAGCAGGCAGAGCTCCAGGGACAGCCTGGAGCAGGCAGAGCTCCCGGAAGCGTCTGATACCGTTCAGACTTCAGGAAACAAAAGAGATGCCCAGAAATGACACCCAAACTTCTTAGGTGGGAGCAAACCTTTATCTCCAGAGAACTCTGACCTTGGGCCCACCGATACAGCCCCCTGAAACTGAGAAAAGGAGAAACTGTCCTTGCAAGTCCCCATGGAGGAAAACAAGACCTGCTAAGGTCTAATTTAATCAAGAGCAACCTAATCTCTGATGCCTGGATTCAGAGTCAGCTAGCCCTGGATTCTTATCCTGACTTAGGTACTTACTGGCTGGTAACCTTCTATGAGGAAGTCACTTAAACTCAGTGCCTCCATCTGTAAAGCAGGAATAATGCACTTTCGCCAGAAAGCTGCTGTGAAGATTAAGTGTGGTCACCTGTGAGCCTGTCCCCTAGGCCAGTGGCTGGAGGGTCACATAGAGCTGCTGATTCCCAAGCTTTGTTTTTCCCTACTGGATATAACTCACTCCACACTTGCTGCTCTTCATCTGATGGTCAACTTTCTAGTCGCCACCCAGCTGGCTCCACCTAACTCTCAGCATGGAATAAAGACTGCAGTCCCCACTTGGTATCCCCAAGGGCTGCAAAACAGGACTGCAGCAGCTCGGGGTTACACCCAGGGAGTCTAAGCACATTCTGTGCTGTGATTAAAAAGAGGCTTTAGTGCTTCAAAAGCACAATCTTGATAATCCTCCCAATCATCAAGAAATCATTAGAACTGACAAATATTTCCTCCCAACCTAATTTTACAGAGATCTGAATTTCTTAAACGTGACCATCGAAAAGAGAAGCACAGAACACTCAGGAAAAGTGCTTGGCCCTGGGGAGGCCCTTGGTGACTAGCCCCTGCTCATCCCTCCTTGTCCCTACAGACCCCCACTCACTCCTATCCCAGGTGGCTGGGCTCCTGCCTCAGCTCTGAGCCCCGCTCACCCACGCTGCCTTAGACCCCTTGGCCACCTCCCCGTGGGTAAGACGCAGAGACGATTTTCCCAGCCTGGCCTCCATGTCCTGCACTGGGAAACTCTTTCTCCCTTTCCCCACAAATGAGGTAAGTTGATGACATAATAGCCACTTTGCACTGTGCGCCATTTTCAACTCTCTACACTCTTTTCTCACCAAAAGTGCTGTGATGCTTCTAGTGAAATTAATTATGAATTGTGATCTTCCTTCCCCTGCTTATATTGATTTTCCTTCAATATGTCAAAATTCTTAGAATCAAAAAGATAAGCTTTTAAATAAAGACCATCTGGAGCTCAAATAATGCTCTCTCCTGCATGAAATTCTGTGGGGGCTCTCCCTATCTGTAGGATAAAGTCTAGATTCCTTAGCAGACTTTCTAAGCCTGTCATATGGGGGCCCCAACTCACCTTTCCACCCTCCCCCTACCTACTTCCCTCCCCTCCCCTCCTGGTTGTCCTGCCTGCACCTGCACGCACACACCTGGGCTTCATAACCCTGTTCCATGTGCTTTAATTCTCCATGGCTTTACACATGCTATGCCCCCAATAGTTCTCACCTATATCTTGCCTAGAAAACTCTATAGGCGTCCTCAAACTACGGCCCACGGGCCACATGTGGCCCGCCTAGGACATTTATCTGGCCCACCAGGTGTTTTTGCCGCCGCTGCCTATCCTGCTTAGCAGCCGACTCATCCCAGGCCCACAGTCTGGCCCTCCAAATGGTCTGAGAAACAGTGAACTGGCCCTGTGGTGAGGACCCCTGCTCTACAACATCCACTTTTTAAAAAATAGATTTTTCTGTCGAGATGTGGGGCTGGGGAGAGGGTGGGCATATTGTTCTGCTATCCAGGCTGGTCTTGAACTCCTGAGCTTAAGCAATCCTCCTGCCTCGGCCTCTCAAAGTGCTGGGATTACAGCTGTGAGCCACTGTGCCCAGCCCAAGACCCTCCCCACTTCCCTAGCTAACAGCTCCCATTAGTTCCCAGGTGCACATCAGGATTACCAGGGAGCACCTGAAAAATACACATCCTGGACCTCCTCCCAGCCCTACCGAGTCTGAGTCCGGGTGGGAATGAAGCACTCACCTGCCTCCAGGTGAGTCTCCAGGTGGTGCTAACAGGGGAGCAAAGGCAGGCTGAGCAGCAGTGCCCTGCAGGGCAGCAGCTGAGATCACGGTCTCCAAAATCAGACTCTCGGGTTAGGAGCCCAGCTCTGTCGCTAACCAGCTGCCTGACCTTGGATCAGTCACTAATTTCTCTGTACTTCTTCCGATAAAGTAGGGAGAATAGTGGTGCTGATACTGGAGCCTTCAGGAGGTAATTGGGTCACAGGGTCATATGGGGGCCCCAACTCACTTATAAGGTGAGACCACTCAGGCCTGTGCTGCCACAGCAGGCGCCTTACCATATGTAAAGGCCCCAGGGTGACCCTCCATTGTCCCTCATTCAAGGCTTTGTGGCTGCATTCGAAAGCCCAGCATGAGCAAGTTCTTCAGTTTGGACCAGACAGGTGAGATGTGAGCACAGAGGAGTAACAGGAGCCTGATCAAAGGGGGCAGACAGAAGCCACACTCTAGCCCAGGGTCTCTTTCTTCCATTCTCTTCAGTCATCCTGCTCTTTCCCTCCATCCCTGCCTCCAAGAGATCAGGTTTAGTAATTTTTTTTTTTTTTTTGAGACAGAGCCTCAAGCTATCACCCTGGGTAGAATGCCATGGCATCACAGCTCATAGCAACCTCCAACTCCTGGGCTCAAGTGAGTCTCCTGCCTCAGCCTCCCCAAGTAGCTGGGACCACAGGCGCCCGCCACAACGCCTGGCCATTTTTTGGTTGCAGCCATCATTGTTGTTTTGGCGGGCCCGGGCTGGGGATTTGAACCCGCCATCTTAGGTGTACGTGGCTGGCGCCTTAGCCGATTAAGCCACAGGCACCGAGCCAATTTTTTTTTTGAGATAGAGTCTCAAGCTATTGCCCTGGGTAGAGTGTTGTGATGTCACAGCTCACAGAAACCTCCAACTCTTGGGCTTAAACGATTCTCTTGCCTCAGCCTCCCAAGTAGCTGGGACTATAGGCACCCACCACAACGCCCAGCTATTTTTTGGTTGTAGTTGTCATTGTTGTTTGGCAGGCCTGGGCTGGATTTGGACCCACCAGCTCCAGTATACGTGACAGGCGCCAAGCCTAATAATTTTTTATATAAAATTGGGTGGGGGTGTGTTGAGGAAAGTTGTGCCTGAACAAGAAATACGGAACAGTCTCTCAATATACCTCAGGCTGCGTGTAGGGGCTCACTGCTGGAGCCTACCCAAGAGTCATTAATTAGCTCATTCACTTCTAGAAAATGCCCACCAGCTTTGGTTTTCTAATTTATTTCCATAGACGAATGGCATCCTTGTTTCATGGGCAAACTAATGGATTTTATAATTACTTCTGCTCATATTATATTCCAGTTTCAAAGTTGGAGTTTAGTGATTGAAATACCTATAACATCAATATTTCATTTCCAAAGACATTTTAATTTTAAGTAAATAGCACAAAGGATCATGTCCCCTCACATACAAGTGCACCTATTTATTTCAGGTTGACAGTTTTCTTCATCACTTTCATTCCAGACGAATTGCAAAGATTAATTATTACTGCTAAACTCTTAAAAATTGAAAACATCACATCGTCGTTGGGCATTGTTGCGCATTTTTTGAAGCTATATGATTCAGAGAAACTCCCAAAGTATGATTTCTTCCCTTTTTTCTTACAGAATGGTAGAGTGATGAGGGAGCAGGGAGAGGGGAGGAGGGAGGAGAATGGGGAGGTCATGGTGTGTGGCACACCTCTTGGGGGAGGGACACAATTATAAGAGGGACATTATCTAACAAATGCAATCAGTGTAACCTAATTCTTTGTACCCTCAATGAATCCTAAACAATAAAAAAGAATGATATAGTGGACAGAGCATGGGTTTGGATTCAAACTGACCAGGGCTCACACCCCAGCCCTCCAGGTACTCGGGTGTGTCACAAGTCATTTAAGCTTCTTTCTGAACCCAAGTTTTCTCATCTGCAAAGTGGAAACAACACCAATGTGGAAGGGCTGCTGAGGGTTGTGTTCAATTATCCAAAGCAGTGATTCTCCAGACCTAGTGTCAGTCAGCACCAGCTGAGAACTTGTTAAAATGCAAATTCTCCAGACCCCAACCCAATTTACTGAATCAGAAGTGAGAGGATGAGGGGCAGTTCTCCAGGTGGTATTGCTGCCCATTCCTCCCTAATTTAAAACCCATAGCAAACAGCAAGTGCTCAATAGTTCCTTCTCTCTTTTTCTCTTTCTTTCTCTCTCTCTCTTTCTTTCTTGAGACAGTCGCACTCTGTCACCATGGAGATGCCATGACATCATAGCTCACAGCAACCTCAAATTCTTGGGTTTAAATGATCCTCTGGCCTTAGCCCTCCCAGTAGCTGGGACTACAGGTGCCTGCCATAACCCCCCACTAGTTTTTCTATTTTTAGTAGAGATGGGGTCTCACTCTTGCTCAGGCTGGTCTAAAACTCCTGAGCTCAGGCAATACACCCTCCTTGGCCACCCAGAGTGCTAGGATTACAGGTATGAGCCATCACACCCGGCCAATTCCTTTCTTTCCTATTCTCTTTAAATAACAACAATCCTCTGTCTCTGGTGACTTGTCAGTGAAATGAGCTAGCACGCTCAGCTTGCTCAGGCCTAGCTGATACACACTCTGGACCTCAACAGCTCTTCCAGAATGTATGCCCATGGTCCCCAAACATCATCTAATTCACCTCAAAGATGTCATCCTCCACAAAGCACACTGAGGAGAGGGTGGCAGATGACACTACCTCATTTATGGAAGGTTCCCTGTAGGAGGAGACCTAATGCACTGTCTGATTTCAGGAAGAAATCAGGTCTTTCAGATTTCTAAACAGCCAGGTCCTGGTGGGCAGCCTGACTAAATGCTGCCATCCTGTGGGCAGAGGAGAGACACAGTGCACCAGTCCATCTAGCCAGCAGTTGCAGGGGGTCCTCCCACACCAGGCCCACAGAGTGGGGCAAGCAGGTGCAGCGCAGGGGCGAGTGCCTGCACAGATCAGTGTGTGAGTGTGGGAGCCGAGGGCTGGGGGGCTCACTCTCAATGCCTGAGATGACTATTCAAATATACAAACTGTTTCCTAAGGGCGTAGAGAGGTTGCAGAACTATTAATCTATTTTCATATAGCAATAAATATACAGACTTTTTAAAATGAGAAACTAATAATGAAGAGTGACTTTAAAAATGCTATTCAAAGGGCTCGGCACCTGTAGCTCAGTGAGTAGGGTGTTGGTATACACCGACAGTCCTTGACATACCCTGAGGCTGGCGGGTTTGAGCCCAGCCCAGACCTGCTAAAACAACGACAACCGCAACCAAAAAATAGCCGGGCATTGTGGTGGGCGGCTGTATTCCCAGCTTCTTGGGAGGCTGAGGCAAGAGAATCGCTTAAGCCCAAGAGTTTGAGGTTGCTGTGAGCTGTGATGCCACAGCACTCTACCAAGGGCAACAAAGTGAGACCCTGTCTCAAAAAAAAAAAAGTGCTATTCAAAGGCTCAGTCTCTAATTATAGTGTCCTAATGGAGAAAATGTGGAATGGGTTCACTGATATAACAGACACTCTGTGAGAGCTCCCATTGACAAATCGGTGGTCTCATTTAAATCACGTGTTCATGCCACGTGATTTAAAATTCTGAGGGGATATTTCATTTTAACATAAAATACCATCCTTTGAGCAAATGTAATTAACTTAAATTCTATATATACCTAATTCAGTCTTGCTGATAAGTCTTGCTGATATTTATCCATCTATAAAAAAAAAAATTGCTTGAAAGAATGATGGTTAAAAGGTACAGAAGCACTCCCAGTGGCCAAATCTAGAACAATTAGGGTATTGAAGTAAATAATGAAGTCACTAACAGATTACAACTCATTGAATGAAATAGAAAACATGAGTCTAAACTGATGCAAATCAATTAAATAAATTAACAAAGACTAGGATATTTACATAGTTTTAAAATAGAGCCCACAAAATATTAACACAAAGGAAAAGAGAGCATTGAAGTTGGGTCTTTCCATGCAAGGGCTTGGGGGGATGATTGGAATCAAGCAGAGTCCTGACATAACAGTGTAGGGCTGGTGGGCACAGGAGGAGAAGCTCTTTGGTCTCCTGCTCTGAGAAAGGGTTTATTAATCTGATGAAGGCTGAGTCACCTGTATTGAGATAAATGGATTTTCTAAAAGTTCCTGAAACAAACAAGAAAGCTATTTGCTTTCCTGGACAGGAGTTTCCTGGAATTCAAGACACGCTGATGCAGTCTTGACAGTCCTTAATCCTAGTAAACTGTGTGGCTGCTGATGGTTTCCATTCTCAAAGGACACTAAACACACAACTCAGGGACAACAGACATAACCAAGATGTGTGATCACCCTTCTGACCACTAGGCATATCATATAAGTGGTATTAACTCCATTTTGCAGATAGGGAAATTGAGGCTTGTGGCCATTAGAAAGAACACAGCTAATTGAGTCTTGGCAGATTGGAAGTGGCTCTGAATAGTTAGCTGAGCTAACTAATCAGGTGACAAAGGCACTAGGGGGAGAAGTGGAGGGGTGGGGCACAGAGGGTCGTGCTTAGGAAAAGGAACAGGGGACCCCTTGGGACCTAGAAGCATCTCAGCCCTGAGAAGAAGCCTTGCCATGGAGTCTGGGTGCTATTCCAAGAGTGATGCCAAGTCATTGGAGGGTGATAAGCAGGAATGACAAGCCTAGATGAGCATTTCAAAGTTAAATGGAACTGCAGTCAAAAGATGGATTGGAAAGAGCAACTATTAGGGACTGATTCAATAATTCAGGGAGAAATAAGGAGGACATGAAATAAATTAAAAATCAATGAGAATGGGAGAGAAGAAGGCCAGTGGAAGGGAATGAAGCAGAACCAATAGAACTTAGGGTTTTGAGTAGACATGGGGGCCAAGGAGAAGGGAGTTTTATTGGAATTGGAGATGACATGAGAGTGAGTCATACTCTCCACAATTTTTTGAAAGAGTCGTCATTCAACAGTTTTACAATTTCCTTCCTGGAGAGCTGAGGTTTATTTATTCCTATACCACGTATATAACTAATACAATTTTCTTTTTGTAAATGATTGCTTAAAGGCTGATTCTCCTTTCTGAGCTGATGGGCTGAGCGGCAGCCATTAACAAAATCACCTGTTATAGTTTGGGGTCAAACAAATGCCCAGCCACTTGTGGACTCCAGAGCTTAAAGAAAAAACTGCACCATGCAGGCGGTGGCCAAGCATCCGAATAGCGAATTGAGCTGGTTACTTGGCTGCTTTCCTCAAAGGCAGCAGGGCCACGCTCCAGCCCTGGATGAGGCCAAGGCTAATGGACTGTAGGGAAACCCTGACCACAGACTCCATGATGGGTTGTGGGAAATGCCAACCAACACCCAGAAAAAGGAGCAGACCCCTGAAGGAAGTGGTGTGCTGCTAAAACGCGGTTCATCATGATCATGAATAGCAAGCAATGAGGAAGGCCTTTGGTTTATAACCAGGTTCCACATGCATAAGACAGGGGTGGGGAAACTTTTCTTGTTGGAAACTATGTTTATTTAGCTGAATCAAACAAGGCTGCATTCAGGAAATTTCAATTAGGCTCCACATCTGTAGTTCAGTGGTTAGGGTACTGGCTGGCAGGTTTGAACCTGACCCAGGTCTACTAAAACAACAATGACACCTACAAAAAAAAAAAAAATAGCTGGCCTGTAGTCCCAGCTACTTGGGAGGATGAGACAAGAGTTTGAGGTTGCTGTGACTGTGACACCCTGGCTCTCTACCAAGTGGTGCCATAGTGAGACTCTGTCTAAAAAAAAAGAAATTTCAATTAGATGTTTTAAAAAGTTAGATTTTTACAAAATAGTACACAACTTTGTACTTAATAATTTCAAAAAATGAAAAGTATGTGTTAATTTTAAAGTTAACCTTTCATTGACTTTGTTGTATCTGCTTTTCGTGGGAAAGCATTTGGAAATTTGATTGCAGTATGGAGGGCTGCAGTTTCAGCTGATCCTCTTCAATGACTTTCAACTGGTATGACATGAGAGGATCTTAGGTATGCCTTGAAAAATTGTAAAGATCATTAGTTAAATTAATTGTTAAAGAAGTTCAAAGCACAGTATGTTCTTTTTTTTAATTCCCTTTTTTTTTTTGTTTTTGCAGTTTTTGGCCAGGGCTGGGTTTGAACCCACCACCTCCAGCATATGGGGCTGGCACCCTACTCCTTTGAGCCACAGGCACTGCCCTCCTTTTTTTTTTAATCAACATAATTTAAGTGTTCATGGAAGTTTAACTATAGGTTAGAGTGTGCCGTGAGATAGAAAAAGTTGAAAAACACTCCCCTAGATGGTTATCAGTTTGTGACCTTAAGGGTGTCTTGATTTGGGTTAGGTAGGAGAATGCAAATTTGTAGCAACAAGCGGTTGAAAAGCAAGAAGGCATTTTTCAGGCATGTTGCCCAAGGCATAAGTATTCTACAGTATTTTTCTGTATTTTGATTGGATCTTTCTTAGCTTCAAACAATGACTTTAAAACATCATCTACCGAGAGCTCCATTCTATCTGCAGTTCTTTAGGTGCCTTGGGGAGATGGACTAGCTGAGACTAAAATGGTAATTTAAGTGTCGGTCATGGTTCTCAAAGTCAGTGAGCCTTTCATTGTAGTCTCCAATTAATAGGTCTATAAGAGCTTCAGATTCTTCACGTGATTTGCAAATACCGTCCTGCTCATCAATGACCTTTGCTAACTGGGGAAAATATTCATCTGAAATTTCCTTTTGAAGAAGTATTTTGAAAAAGATAGCTTTTTCTGAAGTGCTTGGATTTTTAGCCACACATCACACGTAGAATTAGTTTTATCTTGCAAAGAAATATTCAAGTCCTTTTGATTTGACATTGTATCACACAGAGGTCCTGCATTCCTATAGACATTTTCTTTCAATAGTTCACATTGCTGATTCCGTTCTTCATGAAGTTTAACTATCCATTCTTGCAGAGATAAAATTTTGGCTAATACTTGCCCCTGCCATGAACAATGCACTTTAGCATTATACAGCAAATCTAAACTGAATACTTCCTCATTCAACTTCAGCATGTTATGAAACTGACAATGCTGTGTTGCATTTGCATGGATATAGTTAACAATATTTATAATGAGGGAGCAGACCTGGAAAAAGTAAAGTCTGAAAGAACAGAGGTCTTCTCAAGGAGACCCTAAAGATATACCTACGAGGTCCTCCCCCGTGGTGACTCAGCTCTTGGGAATTTGTAAAAACTTAATTTCCTGGGACTTGGAGGCTGATAATTATTTCCACTTTTGTGAAATCCTTTGATTCTGTGAAAGCCAGAGCCTGCCTCTCCAGCTTGATTCAAACTGACCAGTGAGAAAAGTAACCATGGGCCAGAACTTTTTGACTGAAGATAAAAAGAAAAACACCAAGGCAGTCAGAGAGCATGGCCATTTTGAATTCTATACCGTTCACTCAGCCAGCTGAAATAAAGCCCTTCCTTTTATAAACATGACGTTTGGGTGCCCTTTCTCTCCATTGAGCCTCATCTTCCTGCAGCAATAACGTGTTGCAAAGTGTCACTTAAAAAAGAAGGTTTAGCACAGGTATTTTGCTGATGCTTGATACAATGAAAAGAAATGAGAGGATCTGGATCTGTTAATCCTTTTTTAATCTATACAATAAACCCTTCATGTTTTCCTGTCATGGAAGGTGCACCTTCTATACAGACACTCACTGAATTTGTCAAATTCCATCTAACTTTAAGACATTCATCTTGAAAGTTGTTAAAGATATTTATTCCCATGTTCTGTTCACAAGAGTACCCAAAGGGAGTAACTCTTCATAGCAAAGGAAATCTTCTATTATGACTCAAATGAAATATAAAACTTGCACTGAGTCAGTAACATCAGTTGATTCATCCAAAGTAATTGAATAATATGTATTTTCCTTTTGAAGTACTGCATAAAGTTCTATTAAGTTAGGGTTAATTCATGCTATTGATTGGTTTGGGGTCTCCTTAAAAGAGGCAGTTATTTGTACTTTGAAACATTATCAGCGTCTAAGCATCCTACAACTTTGAAAATGCATTAGTTCACAATTTCTGCATCACTGAATGGCTTTATTTCCCCCCTAAATTACCTTATAAGTTGCTTCAGTGACATCATTTCCAGATCTTATTTCTGCTTAAAAGAATTGTCTTTGCTTTTGTTTTTCATCTTCTAATTTCTGCAGTACAACCTTTCATGCCTCTCCCTCTAATTTAAAATATTTGTGTTCCCTACAAGTATTATAATGCTGATGAGCATTGAATTTCTTTAATGTTGACATTGCAGTATTACAAAGCAAGCAAGTCATCTTATCTTTAGCAGACACAAGATAATATTGCAATTTCCAGTCCTCATTTAAAAATCTGTTTTATTCCTTCAGCATTCTCTTGGTCTTCATTGACATGGTGGGCTATTAAGCAGAAAGAATTAAAAAATACTGTCAGCTGTGCAACTATTCACAGATTCTACTTCAAACAGAAACAGTCCACTATTGTCAAAAGCTGGTAACAGACTGTCATACGCAACCCCCATAAACTATCACCAACCAGCCTCAGGAGGTAGTGGTGCCAGTAAGGCAGGGGTAGGGGAGGTCAGAACTAAATCATGAGTGTAGCAGCATCAGTTTAGCCCTATGTCTTACTAATGTAAGGGGTGGTCAATCTGGGAAGATTATTTAGTTGAAACTTATTTCATTCTTCGGCATTTTAAATACATTCATTTTAAAAATAAAAATATAAAAGATGGACAGAAATGTAATAATAAAAATGATTTGTTCTTTAAAATTTGGATTCAGTCAAAAGACCCTAAGGACATAGAAGACCATATATGGCCTCAGGGCTGCAGGTGCCCCCTACCTGGCATAAGAGAAATGTATCACCCTTAGAAAGCTGAAACTACACATTTTAACATCCTATTAACTGGTTTTGTTATTGTTTACTTAGTGACTAAGTAAAGTAGCTGCTCTACTGAATTTGCATAGAAGTTGAGCCTTGTAGAAAGGGTATTTTGGTAATTAGATGTGTAAGTTCTAACAAATGAAGGAATTCTTCAGAAACAGTTCAGAATGCTATGTGGATAATAAGCAATATTTTCACCTCACCCTTTTCCATATCCTAACCACCTTTCTATCTATTATTTCATTTGATCCTTACAATGACCCTATGAAGTAAGTAAGAAGGATATTATCAACCCAGTTTTATAGATGTGGAACCTGGTGCTTAGATGGTCTTAGGACTTGATCTAGGAGGGTCATAGAGCTGTCACCCAGGAAAGCCAGGACTCACAGACCTGATCTTAGTCCACCAGACCGATAGCTCCACACCACCCTTTTGTTCAGAAATCTACTTTCAACTATTCCAGGTCTCTTGCCAGCTTGAAAATTGGACATAAATATTTGCAGGGAAGAGAAAAAAATAAAACATTTGCCTAAGTTGCCCTGGAAACTTAAACTTACATTTATTAAGAAACTTCAAGTTAAACTACAAAAGGTAATTACCTAGGCCTCAGTGATTTTCATAATGCGTTAAGTGGTGTTTTAGAAACTACCTGTTGTTTCAAAGAAAGGTTTATCACAGGTGTACCATTCCCTCTACTTTCACTTCAATTTTGCTATTAAATTCAGTACAATGCAATGTTATACTTATATTAGGCAAGGCGCCCATAGATAAAAACTAACAGAAACTTAGCAGTAAAAGAGAATTTACTGCCTCCCAGAATTGAAAAGGCCAAGATGCTTCTGGGTCACGTGGGTCTGGGCAGGGAGCAGTGATGAGCTTAGGGCTTTATCTCTCAGTTACACTGTCCCCACCTTGGCTTCATTGCCTGGACATCCACTCCCTAAATGGTGGCCGACTCACCCTCTTAGTTGACAACCTGAAGGAGAGTCCATCTTCCCTCCTCCCCGCTGAAGCTGGGGATACTGACTGGTCCCTGCATCAAGCTGGGTACACAAAGACTGGAAGAGCGTTCTGACTGGCTGGACGTGGGTCATGAGACCACCCTGGAAGGAGAGTCAGCCCAAACAGACCATACTGGACAGTTCCTCACCAGAAAGAAGGGTTTCTACTGCAAGAGGCGTGTGAAGAGGCAGGAACAGACCAAAGGAAATATTCAACTCCGGACTTCCAAAACTTATCTCTGAATAGTAGGAATAGAGGTGAATTTTTTTATAGCTTTTTTGGTATATATCAAATTTTCAACTAAATCATGTATTATTTTAATAAACAGGAAAAAAGCAATGAATATAATTCTATTTCAAAAAGTGTATAGAGCTATAAGGAAGGATGAATTGTTGAGTGAAATAAAATAAATTGTGGGACAATATATATGGTGTGATCCCATTTGCACTAAAATACTTCTGAAGGCTATATGAGAAATGACTGATGATGTCTACCCTACTGAGTGGGCAGGAAAAGGTTGCAGACAGCCTATTACTTGTCACTGTATTTAATATGCACTATTTGAGTCTTTTCAACATCTACAAGTATAACTTTTATAACATACAATAAACATGGATGACAAGTGCTGAGCATTCAAAGGAAGGGGCAGTCAGATGTTTTAGTTGTCAATTACCATGTAGTGGCTAAAAATAACACACATGTACTCTCTCACAGTTCCTGTGTGTCAAGACTTCAAGTACAGCTGAATGGGGTGCTTGCTTCAGGGCCTTTCACAGGATACAGCAGAGGTGCTGCAGTGTGGCAGCCTCATCCAAAGCCCACTTGGAAAGGGCATGTTTCATCGGTGAGGGGTTGGCAGGACTCAGCTCCCCATGTGTTGACACGCCGAGGCCCCCTGCAGCTCCCCATCACACGAGCCTCTCTGTGAAGCATCTCACAGCATCAGAGTGAGCAAGGAAAGGGGCAAGAGAGGAAGGCCCAGCAGGCGGGAGTCACAGAAGTGGCATCTTATTACTTTTGCTGTATTCCATTTGCTCATAGAAGCAAGCCCCTGGGTCCAGCCCACTCTCGGGTAGAAGACCACACCAGGGCATCAGTACCAGTGTAGGAACCATTGGTGGAAAGGCCAGAAACTTCCTGTGACCACTGAAATAGCCTGCATGGCTTCCTGGGGGAGGAACTGAATAGGCACAACTTGAAAGAAGGAAAAATCGGAAAGAGTGAGAGAAAAGTGGAGGGGAATATGGAAGAACAACATAAAAATAAAGATGCACAGGCAGAAAAGGAGACAAGCATGTTCAGAGGAGGGCTGGACCATGTTTCTGGGAAAGGTGGACTTTTCCTGGGTGTGAGAAGGCTGGAAGGCTCTTAGGAACTGAATGGCACACTAAAAAATGTTAAATGCATTCTCCCCAGTGGCTAGCCATGCCTGTTCATCAATACCCTCACCAAAAACTTATTTTCTCTTTGTTATGACATATTAGTGGCTCAGAGGTGCTAATGAGTATAAGGAAAGATATTATATCATGAAACATAATTCACAGAGTAGACATTATGCTCATAGAAAATTTAAGGTTGGTTATATATTTATTCTAACTTCAGCATATTGCTCTGATTTCATTGTTTTTTTCTTGAGACAGAGTCTCGCTATGTCACCCTCCCTAGAGTACTGTGTCATCACAGCTCACAGCAACCACAAACTCTTAAGTGATTCTCTTGCCTCAGCCTCCCAAGTAGCTGGGACTACAGGAACCTGCCACAATGGCTGGCTATTTTTTGTGTGTGTTGTAGTTGTCATTGTTGTTTAGCAGGCCCGGGCTGGGTTCGAACCCACCAGCCCCAGGGTACGTGGCTGGCATCCTAGCCACTGAGCTACAGGCACCAAGCCTGCTCTGATTTTATTTCGTATGAGTAGATGTCAGCTGTTGTGAAGGAGCCTAAAGCTTTTGAAAATATTTTCGCCATAAATTAAATTGATTCTAATGCTATCAATTAAATACATATTTAAGATACATATGTATTCAGTACCAGTATTGTGACTTCATGATGTGGAACAAACAATAGGTTTTGAAGCCACAAAGAGAATTTTTTAATATTACTTGAATCTACTTTTTGAATGTGTTAAGAAAAAGGACATGATAAAATGTGCAGAATGCTGCTAATAGTCAAATAAGTCAAGGACACTGAAAGGTCCACTGAATAGGGCAAAATGGCGACCGCTGCTAGCATCAACCAGAGCAGCGGTGGAGAGTGGCAGGGTGGAGAAGAGGCTGGAGTGGGCGGAAGAATGGCTGGAACTTCCATTCTGGCAACAGAGGAGGCAAGTTATCGTTAAGAACACAGCACAACAAAACAAAAAAACCCACTCCTACTAAAATACTGAGTAAAATCTTTTTAAAAATCTCTATGCGCATAGCTCAGCTGGCAAGAAAGTAAGGGAATTCCTCAGAAGCCAAAATAAACCAAAGGCACAAATTCAGAGGGTGCATGAGCACTGAATCCAGTCCCTTTCCCGTGGGCATCTTACGATCCCTAGGACCTACCACATATTGGCCGTGCTATGAATGAAAAGGCAAAGCTTAGGGGCCCTTGCAAGCTGGAGAGCCAGTTGTGAAACCTTCCACAAAACCAGGGTCCCCAAGGGCTAGCCTCTTGATGAAAGAATGAACTAGAAAGAAAAACCTGCCTCATAAAGGGAGAAGGACATAACTCTGAATAAGGTGAGATTAAAATCTCTCCCAAATAATTCATAAATATCAAGTTAGCCTTCACAAAGCATTGGTGCCCAAATTCATGGTACCTGTTTAGTCAATAAAACTCTAAACCAATAATTTAACATGGTCCCAAGTTTGGCAAATCCCTGATGCATTTATCAAAGGAAAAACAAATCCTTTCTTTCTTTCTTTTTTTTTTGACAGAGTCTCACTTTGTCACCCTTGGTAGAACGCCATGGCATCACAACTCACAGCAAGCTCAAACTGTTGGACTTAAGCTAAGCGTTGCGGCAGGCGCCTGTAGTCCCAGCTACTTGGGAGGCTGAGGCAAGAAAATCACTTAAGCTCTAGAGTTTAAGGTTGCTGTGAGCTGTGACACCACAGCACTCTACCTAGGGCAACATAGTGAGACTCTGTCACTAAATAAATAAATAAATAAATAAATAAATAAATAAATAAGAAATAAAATGTATATGAAAAAGAAAAAGGCTGGAAAGACCCAATATACTCCCTAAAAAGGAATAAAGTTAGCAATTACATTCTTGGGCATTTATCCCAGAGAAATGAAAATATATATATTCACACAAAACCCATGCTCAGATATTTCATAGCAGCTTTATTCATAATATCTCAAAACTGAAAACAACCAAAATATCCTTCAGTGAATGAATGGCTAAGCAAACTGGTACATTCATGCCATGGAATGGGATTCATCAATAAAAAGGAACAGGACACTACAGCTATTGATGGATTTCAAGGGAATTATGCTGAGTTTAAAAAAAAGCCTATCTCAAAGGCTACATACAGTATTATTTATATAGCATTCTTTAAATCACAAAATTGGGCGATGCCTGTGGCTCAGTGAATAGGGTGCTTACCACATACACTGAGGATAGTAGGTTCGAACCTAGCCCCAGCCAAACAGCAATAAAAAAATAGCTGGGCAATGTGGCAGGCGCCTGTAGTCCCAGCTACTCAGGAGGCTGAGGCAAGAGAATCGCCTAAGCCAAAGAGCTAGAGGTTGCTGTGAGCTGTGACGCCACAGCACTCTACCAAGGGCAACAAAGTGAGCCTTTGTCTCTAAAGATAAATAAATAAATAAATAAATAAATAAATAAATAAATCATGAAATTATAGAGATCAAGAACACATTAATGGTTGTCTCAGGTTAGGAATGAGGGGGATGGGGAGCAGGTGTGTCTATAACAGGATAGCACAAGGGAGCCTTGAAGTGATGAAACGGTTCTGTATCTTGTGGTCGTGATTACACAAATGAAGACACATGATACATTTTATAAAAGATATGAATATAACCATCCAAGAAACTCTGAGATAAATTCTAAAGAGACACACCTCAAACATTGTAATCAAACTTTCAAAAGACAAAAAGAAAATCTTGAGAGCAGGGTGGCACCTGTGGCTCAAGGGAATAGGGTGCTGGCCCCATATGCTGGAGGTGGCGGGTTCAAACCCAGCCCCGGCCAAAAACTGTTAAAAAAAAATCTTGAGAGCATAAAGAGAATAAACAACTTGTCACCCACGAAGGACACTCAATAAAATTATGAGGAAGTTTCTCCTCAGATTTTGGAGGCAGTGGGGCCAATATATTCAAAGTGATAAAAGAAGGAAACGGTTGGCTGTGTGTGGAAGCCAAGGTGAGAGGATCACTTGAGGCCAGGAGACCAGCCTGAGCAACATGGGGAGGCCCACTCTATAAAAAAAAAAAAAAAAAAATATATATATATATATATATATATATATCCACACATAGATTAACCTGGCACCATGGTACGTGCCTTTCCCCACATGGTGCTGCCTTAAGTGTTTGCCTCTCCCATTCTACTGAGAGATTTAGGCCTGTTCTTTGAAGAGAACAAAACTTAGGGCCATCTAGTTTGTGGTCACCAGATCCAGTGGAGAGTAATGGTTACTATTCTGAAAACAGAATAAGAGACTGCTTATTTATTGAATATTTAGATTCCTCAGAACCTCCACATCTGTTCAATTCCTGGAAAGGTATCAACCATTCTTATAACCCGTATGCAAGAAACTGGAACATT
Organism: Galagoides demidoff; assembly: GCA_963574575.1. Lineage (NCBI taxonomy): Eukaryota > Metazoa > Chordata > Mammalia > Primates > Galagidae > Galagoides > Galagoides demidoff. The sequence goes on from CAUYQV010126131.1 coordinate 19,077, forward strand.
TTTCACTGGGCAATCTGAACAGTTTAAGAGTTTTTTTTTAACTCCAGGTTATTAGGAGGTTATTAGTAGGGGAAACTGAGCCCTGATCTTTAGTATAAAACTCTCTTCCTGCTTGAGAGTCCTAGAGAGTCAGGAGAATAGCATGAGAGTTGTATATGTGCAGATTTGAAAACTGGCCTCCAAGAAAAAATGTATATGTGATGGTAAAGATTCTCTAGATTCCAAAGTCTCTTGATGATGGCGGCAAAGGATGTGGTTAAGGTCTGAGATTTTGCAAAAAGAAAGGTGGAGACGTTCTACCTGACCTTCTCCATCTCTTTGCTAACCAGCGCTAATGTCGGGCAAACAGCTTTTGTCTCCTTCTTCCCCTTTTATGATAATAAATAAACAGACCTGAGGTTTACTCAGGAGGGCTCCTCCCAGAGTTCCTCAGTCCCCTGACACCGACTTTATGTCAAGCCTCTTCATTTCCAGTCCCAAGACCCCCTCATCTGGTGATCCCAATCCCCTTCAATTAAGTATGAAATGTCCAATTTCCTTAAGTACTACGTTTGTTGATATTTAGAACATTTCACGTTGACACTTTTGTGTGTGTGTGTGAAGTTACATCCTCATTCTTTCAAATACATGTTTTGGGTTGTGATTATCTTTTAAAAAAATTTTAGAGTAATATTTGTGAAACCCTGGATAAGTCAAAAACTCATGTTATTTTTATTTTTATTTTTATTTAATTTTTTTTTTTTTTT
>CAUYQV010126136.1:0-37102 GCA_963574575.1 Galagoides demidoff
TGGCATCACAGCTCATAGCAACCTCCAACTCCTGGGCTCAAGCGAGTCTCCTGCCTCTGCCTCCCAAGTAGCTGGGACCACAGGCGCCCACCACAACGCCCGGCCATTTTTTGGTTGCAGCCATCATTGTTGTTTGGCTGGCCTGGGCTGGGGATTCGAACCCGCCACCTTAGGTGTACATGGCTGGCGCCTTAGCCGATTGAGCCACAGGCGCCGAGCCAGCATGTGGTATTTGTTAAAAAGTTAGTGTGTAGATGGAGGGTGGAGACGGGATTGGAGGAAGAAGGGATTGGTGTGCTCCCACCCAATAATGGCCACAGTGTAAGAGTATATGGCACCTCCTGGGTGTAGGACACAACTATGACAGGGACTTTACCTAACAAGTGCAAACATTGTAACATGTTTGTACCCTCACATTAATCTGAAAAAAAAAAAAAAGTGTGTAGAATATGGTACAACGCTTTTACAAAAGCCTGCTTTTACTTTTAAATCTCTGGCATCCATAAAATTACAACTGATATTTGAAATAATGACAATGATACTAAAAAATGTACTTAATCAAGTATAATACTACACCCTCTGAGTCCTGAGATTTGCTCCCCCAACACCATCTGCATATTCCTCAACATCCCTGGTCCCTCCCACCTTCTACCCCTTCCAGAATCTCAGGACTGGCCTGATGACAGAAGAGGTCAGAGCAACCCTGTTTGCCTCAGACTGTAAACTGTGCAGACAGCTCTGTGTGTTTTCCTTGGGGTTACACCATCCTGAAAAACAGCAGACACACAATGTATTGGCCTGCAGATTAAACAAATTAAAAAACAAAACCAACACCCCTTGTTAGCTTAATTTTCTTTCAATCAGGTAGGAAGTGTGAATAATATTGTATCTCTCCTTTGGTGAGATGACCTCTAAGTGGGTAAATCAGAGGCACAGCTCAAATGAACTTTGAGTTGGAACGAGGTGTTCTATTTGCATTTTCAACTCTACCCAAAACAAGCCAGTAGAATGACATCAACTGTTTGAGTCAGCTGTTGGCTTGGGTGTCCACCCAGAATTTTGTGTCATGGGTGGGCATCTGTGAGGAGCAGGAATAATTTTTTAAAGCCTTGTTGACTGGAGGGCCACTGAAGGCCTTTGTGGGTGCTGGTGTTAAATCCTGCATAAAATAGAATATAAAGAAGTAAAAAGAAAATGGCTAGACATGACCATCTTATACTTTAAGTGTATGGGTTTAAAAATGCTTCCTGTATGCTAGGTCTTTGTGGGAGAATTACTATGAGACTGGAGAGTTATTCAGTCTGGAAAAGGTTCTACTTGGTGTGATGATGAAATATAGACGAGATATCAGATGTTGGGATCCAGTGGGGAGGGCTGTAGGAGGCACAGCCATGAAGAAAAGAGTTTGCAGAAGCTGAATCATATCTTCTTTTGATTAAGTCAGGATCATTTTACTGAGAAACTGTAACATGAGAATGTGTGACGGCAGTAGAGCGGTTCTGTTATGTTTATCTTATTCGGAGTGAGTTTTCATCACATGTATTTTTAATTCTTTGGAAAGATAATTACATTAATTGAAGAAACATTTGAAAAAACATTTAGCAAATAGATGAGTTGATGTTGCCTATCAATTAATTTAAAATTGCTTGTCATGTGAGACATAGTTTAGTTACCCCAGCTATGTGATGGTCATTAGGTGTTTGGGGAAGGTTGGTTATATTTTTAATGGATGGGATGTGTAACGCAGGGCTTCCCACCCTTCCCTTCCCCTTCTTTGCCAGGCTTCCAGAACGTACTGCCTTGACCTATGACAACTGCCCTGTGCCTGTTCAGGATGATTCTACTGCTTCTGCTGAGGTTATGCTTAGTAAGGGCAGAGTAGCTTTCATGAGCCAGGGCCAGTCCGTGATCTTCCAGCTCAGCTCTGAGAAATGACTTCCTCTGTCCTGTTTTCTCCCAGCAGACTATGTCATGCAGACTATGGCATTCTCTGGGAAGTCTTCACTGATGGCTGGAGTTCATGCTGATTTCTTTCACCTCTATCTATATTTTTGATCTGTTGCACAATTAGTACACATGCTATTCAATGATTCCCCCACCTTTTAACTGCCTGAACTATATTATTGAGTATTTTATGGTATTCGTTTATTTCCTGATTTTTTTCTTTATGACTCTGTAATAACTATAAGAATGATTTCCCTGTGGGTAGGGATGACGCCTTTCTCTTCTTGAGAACTCATGTGCTACCTTGCACATGGGCTAAGCAGATAGTAAACCTGTAGAACTTTAAGAATCATTTAGCTGCCTGCACTGGGTAAAGTAAGTAAAATGATCACATACCAACATACCAATAATATTTTATATAAAGCAATAAATGTACAAATATGTGAATCTTTATTATTACAGTCCCAGGGGCTGATTTAAAGGAAATAGTCATGATCCTACTTCAGGAAGTAGTATCTGATGACTCTGGAGAGGTTAAGATACTATTTTCTTTTTAGAGATTACTATTTCATAGGAGTATTGTGAGGATTACATGGGAAATTACTATTTTCTCCCGCTTTACAGATTGGGAAACTGAGCCTTAGCAAGGTTGGATTGTCTAAGATGAATCCGTTAAGTGGTGGAGGCAGGAGAGGGATTGATTTCCTCTATCCTGGTACTGCATGTGTTCATTTGAGATTTTCAGCATCATGTTCAGTTGAAGGTTGTTCACCACTCAGAGGTGCCCATCTGAGGGAGCAAGTTTGACTGAAATGCAACCTGTGGTCCACTGGAAAAGCTGATACAGAGTAAAGTATACGGCTGGATGGTTGTACATCTCTGGAACCACCTCAATCAGGAGATAGAGCATTTCCAGTATTTCTCAGAAAGTACCTGTGTGACATTTTGTAGTCTTTCTACTCCACCCACCCTGTCTCCGGTAACATGTGAACTGATTCTTTCTCCATAGCTTAGTTTCACATGTTTTAGAACAGTGCTGTGCTCCAGAACTTTATGCAATGATGGAAATAATCTCCATATCTGGGCTTTCCAATATGGTTGCCACTAGCCACCTATGCCTCTTGGAAAACTTGAAATGTGGCTAGCACGACTAAGGTGCTAAATTCTCCTGGCTAGTGGCTACTGTATTGGATAGCACAGGTCTGCTTCAAATAAATGGAATCATTCAGTATCTGCCATCTTTTACACAATAGGATGTTTCTGAGATTCATCCATGTTTGTTACATAACCAGGAGATCATTACTGAATAGAATCCTATTTTATGAATATATCACAAGTTGTTTATTCATCTGTTGATAGAATTTTGGGTTGTTTCCAATTGGGGCGGTTATGAATACAGTTACTGTAAATATTTGTGTACAGATCTACCTGTGGATGTATGTTTTTATTTTTCTTCTACAAGTATAATTTTTAGATCGTAAAATGTATGTAACTTGTGTTTTACTTTACAAGAAACTTTCCACCTGTTTTCCACATCGTATTAGTTGCTCTAGTTTCTCACCAACTTTGGCATGGCCAGCCATTTTAATTTTAACCATTTGAATGAGTGTGAAGTACTAGCTCATTATGATTTTAATTGGTGTTTTTAATTGGTATTTCTGATGACTAATGATGTTAAACATCTTTTCATGTACTTCTAGGACATTTGTATTTCTTGCTTTGTAAAGTATCCAAATTTTTGCCTATTTTAAAAAATAGCATAGTTCGTCTTATCATTATTTAGTTGTAGGAGTTACTTGTGTATGCTGGATGCAAATTCTTTATTAGATGTTTGTATTACAAATATCTTCTACTGGCTCTGTGCCCGTAGCACAGTGGATACTGGGCTAGCCACATACACAGAGGCTGATGGGTTTGAACCCAGCCTGGGACAGCTAAAACAGCAGTGGCAACTGCAACAAAAAACAGCTGGTCATTGTGGTGGGCACCTGTAGTCCCAGCTACTCAGGAGGCTGAGGCAAGAGAATCACTTAAACCCAAGAGTTTGAGGTTGCTGTGAGCTGTGCCACCACGGCACTCTACCAGACATAGTGAGACTGTCCCCAAAACAAAACAAATATTTTCTACCATTCTACAGTTTCCCCTTTAAAGAGCAGATGTTTATAATTTTGATGAAGTTCAGTTTACCAATTATTTTTCTTCTGTGGTTTATGTTATGTTTTTGTGTTCAGTCTATGGAATTTCTTTTCTCTTTCTTTTTTTTTTTTTAATCTTTGAGATGGAGTCTCCCTCTGTCATGTGGGCCAGTGTAGAATCATCATCCCAGTTCACAGCACCATCATGCCTGGCTTATTTTTCTATTTTTTGTGGAGTTGAGTCCAGGCTAGTCACCTTGCTTCTGGCCTCACCAACCTGCTGCTCTGGCCTCCAAGATGCTGAGATTATAGGTGTGAGCCACAGGCCCAGCCCAGTCTAGGAAATTTCTGTTTACTCCAGTATTGTGAAGATTTCCTCCTGGATTTTTTTTTTTTTTAGACATTTTGTAATTTATCTTTTATATGTAAGACTATGGTCCATTTAGAGTTAACTTTATGTGTGTGTGAGGTAGGGATTAAGGTTCATTTTTTTGATCTATCACAATTTGCTTACAGGCCATTTGCATATATTATTTTGTGTGAAATGTCTCCTGAAGTGTTTTGCTCATTTTATATTTTATTGGTCAATTGAAACCTAAAAAATACTAAAGTACTTCCTGTTCCTTTTTTAAATTTCAAAATATTAAAGGGATCCAAATGTTTGTGTTAGATGGATGCCTTTTATAATGCTGAAGTGCACCCATCACCCAAATTGCCCATTTAAAAAAAAATAACTTGTATTGCTCAGTTGAGTTATAATAGTTTTTATATATACATACATAGGGTGCCCAAAAAATGTATATACATTTTAAGAAAGGAAAAACTACATTAAAATTGTAGAAGTCAATATGTACTGATAACAAGAGATAAAGACAAGTGCCATTGAGTACCTCTTGTAATTGCAAAGTCAAACGTGACTTGAGTCTTGGGGCTGTTCCAGGAATGTAGAGTGCCGAGTACCTGTGAAGATCCTTCAGTTTAAAGCTGTGTTATTCAGGGCCTCTTGATCCAGGCAGGGGCCCTGACAGTGCTGTGGGGGAGGGATATAGGTAGAGCTCTAGGAAACAGCTGAAAGGGAGTCATGGTGACAGGCAGGTGTCAGGCAAAGGAAGGCTGCAGAAGGAAAATGCCACATCAACCAGGTGATGGAGTCCGTAGGTTAGTCAGAAAATAGAGGGAAGGGAAACGCATGGAGGAATTACATGCTAGGCTGGCTCGATAAATGGCACAAAATCCAGTGTGGCTGGATAACTCTTCCTAGCGGATTGGTCAGAGATGAAACTGGAAAAAATAGACTAAGACTAAATCCTGGAGGGTCTAATACCTTCTTAAAGTCTCTGCTGCCCAATCCCTATTTTCATCTTATTGAAGATATGCATCTGTGTGTGGACAAAGTTATATATGTATAACTTTAGAGTCTCCATGTTGTACTATAATAAAGGAGAGGGAGTTCTGTGAGCATCCCACAATCACAATCCTATCTGCCTCCACGCTTGGCTTAAGGTTATGTTTTATTAATGTCTATGACCCATATTTCTGGGAGCGATGGGGCAATTTGCGTGATGATTAGAGACTGTGTTTTCAGGGAGGATCTTTCCTTATGAGAATCACCCATTATGGACAGACTTTTTGGTGATCCTCCATTTTGCTATATTGGCAGCCTTATACACGTGTTAGTCAAAAAATATTTGTGTAGCTTTTTGTCTATATACCCATCAACTCCTGATATATCTAATATGCACAGATTATGAAGATTAGGATATCTGAGTTTTGTACATCTGAAGTCTGGTCTCAGAAACTTTTCTAATAAAGAGAGTTGAAGGCCCAAAGGGTTAAATCTTTGTGGTCTTGGAAGCGGACTCAGATGAGTACACCAGTGCCTTTGGGGAATGTTTTAAGAGGTTTGTTTCCTTGTGAGTTATGGAATTTCCATCATAATAGTTTAGAGAAAGGAGGTCAGGAGGGAGTGGAGCAGCCGATACTCAGAAGAAGAAAAAGTGAAGACTGACTCATATTATGTAGGGTTTATGTGTGGGTGTGTGTGTGCACACCCATGCACACCATGTGTGTGTGATAAGGAGAAAGGGAGGAAACGATTGTGCAGGCAAAACATTTTCTTTTAATCTCTTTTTAGAGTGGGCTTGTGGAAGAAAATGCATACCTAAATAACTGTCTGATGGTTGGTTGTCATACACAGGTACTGGAAAGGATTCTATAAAACTAACTTTAAAGACACAAATAGGACTATTAAATTCTATCACCAGCTTTGACAGTTACTTTAGTGCTTCTTTTCCATGATGGTGAAATTACTGAGCAACTTTTATTTTCTTTGTTTGGACCAAATATTCTCCCAAGACCTCAGTTTTCCTACTTCTTCATCTTTTGTTACACTGTTTTCCCTATGCAAGGACTCTTTTCCTCTCTGTAGATGTGAGTAATTACTACCTCACTGCAAAGTCCCTGCTCAAATTCTCCATTCTTCAGAGCTTTACTGATCTCTGCGTCCATAGCCCACATTTAAGGGGAGAGGATTTAGGTTCTATGATTTGAAGGGAGGTGTATCAGAATTTGTGGACACATTTTAAAACCATCACACTATGTTGTAGGGTTGAGTGAACATTATATGAGATAATTATTAAGTATTTAGAATAGGACCTATGCAGCATCAGACTGTTTCCCTCCATTCTTCTACCTTGAATTACTTAGCTCATGGGTGACAAAGGACATATTAGCTGTCAATCAGAAGGCTTGGGCTTGAAAAATGTCTAGAAAAACAGAGCAAAGATATTGAACTCAGGTTAGTGCCGTTTGTTGTTAAAGTTATCTGTGTAATTCTTGACATGAAAAGGTGTTCATGGGACACTTGGAATTTAAAAAAGCAAGTAAGCTTTTTTTAGCAAGTAAGCTACATTCACTGTGTAGTTATATACCTATATCTGTATGTTTATTGATGCATAGGGAGTTTGAAGGAAGTTCTTCAAGGTATTGATGATAGTTATCTCTGGGTGGTGTGATTTGTGTTAAGTTTAAATTTTTTTCCCTTGTTTCTACATTGTTTGTTATTTTTATAGAAATATGCTCAGTTAAAAAAAAAATTCAGAGTCATTTTCCAAAGAAAAGCAAAAGGAAAACAAGTTGCAAGGAGGACATGAAAGGTAGAAAAGGTTAGGATGTTGAAATAGGACATTGCTGCTCTATGTGGGCTCATTGCTCCCTGTAAAGAATCTGATTGCTAGAGTGTCCTCTGATCCTTCAGGGTAGTTGTGGAGACCTGAATATGCTAGCAGCAGGTAAAGGCTGTGTTTGGACTTGAGGGAACATATATTTAAGGGATGAAGGCATGGTTGATTGCTCTTTGGGAATGGAGGGTACAGGAGAAGCAAAGGGGAAGGGAGACATTCATTTGTGTGGGAAAGGGTAAATGCAAAGCAGAGCTGGTGCTGACAGCAGAGTATGACTGCTGCCCAGGTGCCTTGGGAACAGCCATACTTACAAGGAAGGGAACGTTCATGGTCCCATAGTGCCTTGTATGTCCTTTGGGTATAATGGAACTTCCCACATTGCATGGAAATGTCTTTGATTCCCCCTCTCTATGAACACAGTTGTAAGCAGCTACTGGCTATTTATCCCATAACACAGAGCCCAACATAGAGCAGGGTCAGTAATTTGTTTGGAGAATAAATGTGGGCTAAACTATGTGTTTTTTGTTTTTGAGACAGAGACTGTCACCCTGGGTGGCATGCCATGATGTCATAGCTCATAGCAACCTCAAACTCTTTGGGCTCAAGCAGTCTCCTTGCCTCAGCCTCCTGAGTAGCCAGGACTAAAGGCACCCACCACAATGTCAGGCTATTTTTTTTTTTTAATAGAGACAAAATGTTGTTCTTGTTCAGGCTGGTTCAAACTCCTCAGCTTAAGCAATCCACCTACCTTAGCCTCCCAGAGTGCTAGGATTATAGGTATGAGCCACCATACCCAGCCTAGTGTTGAATTTTTTCAATTTTGTATGTGTGAAAAAGTTTTTACTTCATTTTCATTTGCAGAAGACTTTTTGTTGGGTGCAGAATTCTAAGTTGACAGTACTTTCTCTTTTAATACTTTAAGGATTTTCTCCACTCTCTTCTGACTTACATTGTTTTTAATGAGAAGTCTGCTGTCATTCTTGTCTTTACTCCTTGTTACTTAACATGCTTTATTTCTGCAGATTCTATGGCCCCTCTGAAGTCTCAACTTTTTCTCTATTTAGTAGGCTGTTGGGTTCTAAGTTCCCTGTCTTTGCCCTGTGGCCTGGAAACTTTCTAAGCAGTAAGGTAGCACATTTATAGAGATTCATTTTGTGCAATGTCTAAAAAGCTATTGTTGCTTTTTCTTTCTGATTTTTACATTTTTTAGTTATTTAAGGGGGGAGAATACTTCTGGCCCCTGTTACTCCATTTTCTCTGGAAGCAAAAGTTCTAAAATATTTAACCAGAAGCACAAATGCTTAGTTTTTAAAACATTAAAAACTAACTTCTAATTGTAAAAACTCCTTCCTCAGAATTGGTCTATAGCTTAGAATTAGGAGCTCATTTTTTAAAAAGTCTTTTGTTGCCACCGTGTTGGTTTGACATTGTCCCCTTTCTTACAGGAAACTGGAGACACGTTCAAACTGGATTTTTAAATCATTTCAAGTTAATGATGGATCAGAAGTTTCAGAATGCAATCCTGAATAAAAGTCTTCCAAAAAATTTGCTGAAGATGACAGAGGAAAGAAAATCGATCTACCACCTTAAAATCCTAGTATAGAAAAGAAATATTCATGATAGGAGTTACAACTTGGAAAGTTTATTTGGCTTTTAATGGACCTGAATTGGATCTGCGATTAGACATAGAGCAATTGCTAAAACCTGTGTGTTGGTCCAAGATGACTTCTGAAGAAATGGGAGCTTCTGTTCTCATACCTGTGACTCAAAGAAAAGGGATTTCTGTCCAGTCAGCTGCAGATGAAGGTAATGGAAAGGCCTCAGACATCAGTATTCCAGTGGCACATACCATCCGGCAGAGTGGACAGACTGCTCCTCCTATCTCACAACTGAACAAACGTGAAGAGGAATCTTGTGGCAGAAACTTGCCCAAGCTTCTCTCAATAGCAAGAGAGAAAATAGTGAGTGATGAGAACAGTAATGAAAAATGCTGGGAAAAAAGCATGCCAGAGTCTGTGAAAAACCTTAACATGAAGTGCGGCAACATGTTGAGAAACCATCAGTGTGGCCTTCCTCAGAGCCAGTTTTATGAAAGATGCAACTCTCCCCCAGAGGAAGGCCTGTGTTTGGAAACTGGAATTCCTTATCCACTGGAAAGAAAGGTGATCCCTGAAATTCAACTGGAAATAGATGGACCTCCCATGGGTGTTAGTCCTTTAGGAAATCAATCAGCGATCCTAGAGACTGGCAGAGCCCTCCCTGACAGCAACGTAGCACTATTCCATTTTCATTACGAAGTTGACAGAGGAATGTCGGACACTTTCTGTACCCTATCAGAAAACTTGATTTTGGACAATTGTGGAAATTGTGTACCACTACCTAGTGTTGGTGGAGAGCAAACAGAAAACTACATGGCATATACTTGTAAACTAATGGAATTGGCCAGTAACTGTGATAAGAATGGGCAGCAGCAGTGTGATCACTGTGACACTCTGAATGACAGATACTTGTGCTTCGAAGGTTCTTGCCGGAAGGTCGGCACAATATGCCCAAGTGATGGCTTTTGCAGGGAAGGTTTTACTGACAGTCCATCTGCCAAGACCTTTCTAAGCCATTTTGAGGACTTCCCTGATAATTGTGAAGATGGAGAAGATGATTTTTTAAGAAGCAAAAAGGAGCGGTCCACTTTGTTAGTCAGGAGATTCTGTAAAAATGACAGAGAAGTTAAGAAATCTGTGTATACTGGGACAAGAGCCATTGTGAGAACTCTGCCTTCTGGCCATATTGGGCTAGTTGCCTGGAGTTACATTGATCAGAAGAGAAATGGTCTTTTACTGCCTGGTGGGAGAATAATGGAACCCCTGTCAATGGTGGAGATGAGGAAAGGTGGGAGCTGGTGTCTGTCAGAGCCCCAGTGGTATCTGGTAAGAGTTCAAGTTTCTTTTCATCATTTCTTTAAACCTTTTTTTAAAATCCCAATTTCTTTTATCTTCTTGGAAAATTTTAAGATTTGTTAGGTTATTATTCTTGAGGTAAGCATTCGTAGTTATTGGAAGATAAATACTTCAGTTGATACCTATCAAGGTTAAGTTGATTCTGCAACAATATAAGTCACAAAATATATGTAGTTGTGTTATTGGAAATGGAAGAATTAGGAGATTTCCTGGGTGTAGAAAATGGCTCCATCTATATTGTGTGTTTGTGTTCTTTGGAGATAAATGCCTAGATTCTCTTTTATGGTGTAGTTCATTATTATTTTTAGGTTTCCAGACTTAATGGAACTTAGTTTTCTAACCAATGGTCTCAGTTTCTTCCCTCTTAAACTTCTTTTGCCACAAAGCCCTTTGGCAAAGTGATGAAACCTGTGGACTTAAATGCATCAAGTGAAATAGAAAGCGTTATAAAAGGGTAGATTGTGTTGATATACATTCATCAAGACATCTTTTGAAATTGTGATATGGCGATTTAAATGCTTCTTTCATTAACACATTGAATTATTGGGATCTAGAAATGTTGATAACTACCAGTAATTTCAGTTGGTCTTTCATATTCATGAGTTCCAAGTCTAAGGATTTAAAATAATTAAAAAGTAATAAGAGTAAATAACAGAGCAACAGTAAAAATAATACAGTTAAAAAACAGTACAGGCTCGGCGCCTAGGGCTCAAGCGGCTGAGGTGCCAGCCACATACACCTGAGTTGGCGGGTTTGAATCCAGCCTGGGCCTGCCAAACAATGACGGCTGCAATCAAAAAATAGCCAGGCATTGTGGCAGGTGCCTGTAGTCCCAGCTACTTGGGAGGTGGAGTCAGGAGAATCGCTTGAGCCCAGGAGTTGGAGGTTGCTGTGAGCTATGATGCCACTGCACTCTACCCAGGAGGATAGCTTGAGGCTGTCTCAAACAAAAATAAACAAACAAACAAAACACAGTACAGTATACCACTATCTACATAGTATTTACTGTAGTGGGTGTCAGTAATCTAGTGAAGATTTAACATATACGGAGGATGTGTGTGAATTATGTGCAAATACATGTTTTCTCATACAAAGGACTTGAGCAGCCTCAAATTTTGGTATCTGAGGAAGGAGAGTCCTGGAACCAATCCCCTTCAGATGCCAAGGAACAACTATAGTGATGAATATAAGTAGGAAATGGTTAGCCTGAGATTTTCTCAATTTTAGCACTGTAAGTCCCACATCCTGGGCAACCCATCAGTCCTGCAACCAAGGCAAACCAATGCAGTTGGTCAGCCTTAAATATTAATAATATTTTATGATATCTACCACAACTGTACAAGATCACAGCTGCTACTACTGCTACTGAGGTTTGTCGCCTATATTCATAAACAAAGGAAATGCTAACCTTCCATTTGAGATTAATGAAAATAAAGATTCCTTTTTCTTCTCATCCAAATGTCCAGGCCCTCTAGATGCCATTCACAGTTCCCCCTTATTAAGAATCCCATTATAGAAAAGCACATATCAGGCCACCTGCTCTCAGACCTGATCTTGGTATCTGAAGACAGTACCAGGTGCCCCCTCAGTATTTTCTTATCCTGGCTAAACTCTGGCATCCTTCAGTCATTCCCTATCTGAAACTCTTTTTAGAACTCTTACATTCTGGTTCTTCACAGTTTCTTTAAAAGCTGGTACTAGAAATAAATTCCCTGTCTAGGAAAATATCTCCTTTATTGAAATATAACTGGTATATTTTTTCTCTCATCCTCCTCCCCATTGATCATGGTAGCTAAAATTTATGGAGCATTTAACATGTGCCACATATTGGGCTAAATAATTTACAAACTTGATGTCATGCTGTCATCTCAGCTACCTTATGATGTTGTTGTGATTATTAATCTCACGGGATTGCTAAGAAAACTGATTCCCTAGGAAGTTATGTCCCTGATCCAGGGACACTTAGGTAGTAAGCCATACAACTAGGACTGTAATACAGGCAGCCCATAATCTTTGGTATTTTCTAAAGATCTAGAAAGGAGTAAAATTTAGAGTAACCTTTTAAAAGAACGGAAGAATTCTGTTCATGTCAGCATCTGTTGATGGGGTAGCGATGGTGACTCCAAATTGGTCAAGCGCAGTACAGGGATTCTAACTTACTGTCGGTGTCCAGACCCTTTCCCACGTGTCTTGAATCCCAATTGCTGGGGTAGAGCATAGTGTGAGTGTGTTTTCAGGGTTCCCTGATGATCCTAAGGATTCTGTGGAGTGGATATCATTAGCTAGGAGTTTAAAACTGAGCTCTTCGGTTTTTGATCAGGGCAGTACAGAATATTTGCTCTGCCCTAAAGACCCTGACACTGCTTGGGTTCTCAGAAACATCATGGCTGCCCTGGGACTGAACATGAAAGCCTGTGAACTCTTCTCTATACTGTGAACCCCTCACCCCCACCAGTGTCTGCAGATTCCTTTCTGATCTCCTCACCTGATTCCACCTGAAACCTGAATTGCGGACAAGGTGCTTGTCACAGGCCTGCCTGTCCTGTTCTGTGCTGTGATGGCTTGTCCAGTCCGGCACTTCACAAAGCTGCTGCTGAGAGCAGATATTATCTCACTTAAAAATGCTGCAGCTTTTAGATCATATACACATGAACATTAAGATCACAACAGAGATGTAAATATAGCAAGGTGAGTGGAATTAGATCATTTCAGAGCCTTTGTCATAGTTTCCCAGTAAGGGATGAGAATCCGGTTTAAATTTCAGGATAATTTTTGGCAGGCCCTTGTTTTCCTCTAGCTTATACTTTCTGCTGTGCTGCTGCTGTTTCCTCTGAGTACACTGACTGGTCCCTAGCACAAACCTGCTCCGTCCTATTAGTCAGAGGTTCTGACTGGGCTGGTTAACTTCCAATGAAAAAGCCCAAAGTCATGATGCAAATTGTCTCCTGCCCACTTCTTCATCTCTGGAGGCTGGGAGAGGTTGCCACACTTTTGCCAGAGTGGGCTCCAGCAACTTCTATTCCCTCTACTGACCAGGCTAGGAGAGGCTGTTGCCATTTTTATTAATCCGTAAGGTGCAGCTGGGGACAGGCTGACTATCCTGGCCTTTCTTGAGGGATATTTCTGAAAGAGAGAGCCCTTTCTGAATGTACAAATGATACTATAACAGGAATTAATCGGTATTTTCTAAAGTATGGTATTCTGTACTTTTTTTTTTAAGTTTAGAATCTGGTGGAAATTTTTAAAAGTTGCACAGATGAATTTTGGCCACATCACCCCACAGCTACTTTCAAAAATGCAGAACTTAATAGTGTGCTTTTGACCTTGTGCTCTGACTATTTCAGGTGTGTCCCTCCTGGTTTCCCAGTCAGATTATTTATGTTTGTTTATTTGTTTATAGAAATGAGGTCTCCATGTGTTACCCAGGCTGGTCTCATATGCCTGGCCTCAAGAGATCCTCCCACCTCAGCCTATGGAGTAGCTCGGATAGACGTGAGCCACTGGTTCAGATTATAAATTAAGAGTTTCTTTACTTTATAATGCAAGCATAAGACCAAATTATATAGATAACAAGAACAGTTTCATGCTTAGAAACACAGTCTCCAAAGTTAGTCACCCTGAATTTAAACAGGAACTCTGACTCTGCCACTGACTGGCCACTGAACTCTGGAAAGTTGTTTGACCTCTTTGTTCCTGATTACCTGATACATACACTGGGGATAATGGTGTGATCCTAGGCATTAGGTGAAATGCTACCCTCAGCACAGTGCCTGCAAGGCGTGAGTGCTGCCGTCCTCACTCTGGCCCTTCATTTCAGGCTTTGTCAGGAACACATTCCTACCTCTTTCTGCTCTGTGCTGGCTCCTCACTCAGGTTACAGTGGTATGCATTTGCATGCACGTCTCTCAATCGGTGACCTGGTAGCTTGAACAATCCTTCCCACGCCTTTAAAGAATGTGTTATTTGTCCAATTAATTCTTTGGCCTCACATTTAAATTTTTTTTCTTGAATATTTTAGTTGAAATGACCCAATTAATTGATATTTGCACAGCTGTGTAGAGGAGAAAGGAATTGAAGGGATGATGTTAATGAGGATTAATGCTTTCTGACTACGTTCATCTCCTCCTCCTCCTCCTCATAAAAAATTAAAACTGTACCCCTTGTCCAGTTACAGTCATCCTCCCTCTCTTCAGCTTTCTATTTATTGGCTCCGTAAGATAGGCTATTTTGGCAAGTGGCTAAAATCTTCAGATTAAACTTGGGTGGGTAAGGGTGTTTTTACATTTAAAAACTTCTCACCCTGTCTGAATTTTGGGGGAGTTTTGACACCTAGAGTTATCTTAAATGTGCAAGAAGTACCTGCTTCTGCCCTGCTGGAATTGCTCATATGACCCGAGTTCCACATGAACTCAGAGAAAGTAAAGAGGGCCAGGGCAGAAATTTCACCTGCTTCTGTATTTATACTTTATGTGTTTACCTTTCTTGATCCATAAGAGATTTTACTATAGAAGAATATGGACAGCAAAATTTAAAAAGCACATTTCAGATAAAATAAAATAAAAATTTTAAAAATGAATTAAAAATAAGGAATTTTTAAAAAACCAGACTAGAAAAAACTAAATTAAAAAGGAAAATCAGAAGAAGCTTCTAGATCACGGCATCCTATTCTTCCTTCTAAAATGTCTTTTTTATACTTTACTCACAAGTATAGAAAATTAAGCATAAGGAGCAATGACAGTTTGAGTGTTTCACAAAAATGCCCTTATTTGTGTATATGTCCTTGATTCTGTATAATATCTCTTCGAAATGGAACTTAGGAGAGCTAATAGTTGTTATGTGTAAAGGGACTAACAATAATCAGTTTGTCGCCTTTTATGGCAGATCAAACATCCCCTGAGCCCTGCTGTCCCGTATTATAAGGGAGGCTATTGAAGTAGCAACATGTCTTGTTTTCTGGTCTAGAAATTTGATTGCCCTGGAGCTCAGATACAATTTGGACCTTGAAATAATTAAAATTTGTGGGTGCTTAGTCTCAGCTAGAAGCCCATGCTTGGTGACATGCCAAGCTACTTCTTCCATTACAAAGGGACGTATTGAATTCGTGACATGAGTATAGGATGATTCGGGCCCCTTCCTCTGAGCACAGTGACAGGGAATCCAGTTCCTACTTAGCTCCTATGCAGTTTAGTCACGTCTAGTGCATCAGTGGAAAATGTGACGCTGTCAGAGGCAGGCTCTTGATGACTACTTTTCCTCATTAGCTGTATCAGGGCAGTGTGGGATATACTTCCTTCTACCTCTCTGTAGTTACGGCAGCTCTGTGGCTAGGATTTGGTATGGGATGGAGTGACTGTCACTGGCCCTGGACTCTGGTGTAAGGCAAATGCTCTGGTGGCCACTGTTATTCTTGTGGAAGCCTTGGGACAGTATCAGCATTAGGATAATTATTCTTTTCTTTTCCCCAGATGTTCTGTATAATGGGAACTATGTTCTGTAATATGGGAACTAGCAGCTGCAGTGGTCTCATCCCTCACCATGGGCCATAGTTAGTACGTGGCCTGGAAAGAATGAGAGCCAGTGGCAAGGATAAGACCATGAGGTGGAGCCCTGATCCCACCCACACCCTGCATTTGACAGGGTAGGGACTTGGCTGCCCAGAGAATGACCCCTGCAGAGTCATAAGCTGTAGGGGTATCCTCCTCTGTGGGTGTTGATTCAAGTACAGTGACCCTGCAGGGCTTTTAGGCATCCTAGGGTGGTGGGAGGTTTCTCCCCTGGTGACCAAATGATTCCACTTTTCCAGGATTTGAAGCATCAGTGTGTGTGTGTGTATCGGGGGCAGGGGGTGCATCTGTGACCCCATGTCTAGATTAACTGGCACCTCAGGCAGGGCTCTCCTTAAAAAGCTGCTCTCAGGCAATGGGCTTATTTTCTGGCCCCAAAGAGCTCCATACACCCAAGTGGTATCCCTTTCAGTGTTTCTTGTTTTAGTAGCTGACCTGGGCATGTTCAGAGCCTCACATGAAACCCGGGTCCTGCAGAGCTCAGGTATCCAAACCCTAAACCCCAGAGCTCAGTTCCCTTCCCTGGACCCTAGCCCCCTCTCATTCAGGCCACCACTCCTCAAACCCTCAGAAAGCTCTACAGAAAACCACACTAGCCTGCAGCAACACAAAGCCTTGCAATCATTTTTCAAGAATAAGGAGAGCCGGTCCTTTGAAACACAATAGCAGATCTCTTTGGAGAGGAGAAATGTTTTGATTTCTTTTCCTTTTTCTTTAATAGGCTTATTGATATATAATTCATATACCATACAATAGACCCATTTAAAGTGTACAATTTAATGTTTGTTATATATTCTCAGATATGTGCAAGCATCATTGCAGTCAATTTTAGAACATTTTCATGACATCAAAAAGAAACCCTCATACCCTTTAGCCATCACCCTCCACCTCTTTATCCCTTCCCACTTCCTCAGCCCTTAGCAATGATGAATTTTATTCTGGACTTTCATGTGAATGGACTCATATATAGGATGTGGTCTTTGCCACTGGCTTCTTTCACTTAGCATAATCTATATTGTAGCGTGAATCAGTACTTAATTCCTTTTTACTGCTAACTAATGTTTCATAGTATAGACATGCTACATTTTATTTTGTTTATCTATTCATCAATTATTGGACATTGGGTTTTTCTACTTTGGGGCTATAGTGAATAATGCTGCTGCACGCATTCATGGAGAAGTTTTTGTGAGGATGTATGTTTTCATTTCTCCTGGATATATGTCCAGGAGTGGAATTGTTTGGTTTATATGATAACTCTATGATCTTTTGAGGAATTGCTGCTCCATTTCCCAAAGCAGCTGCACCATTTTACATTCCTACCAGCAATACAAGAAGGTTCTAATTTCTCCACATCTTGACCAACATTTTTTATTGTCTGTCTTTTTGCTTATATCCATCCTACTGGGTATAAACTAATATCTCATTGCTTTCTTTTTTTTTTTTTATTTGCATTATCCTGGTGGGAAACGACATCTTTTCATCTGCTGTTAGCCATTTGTATATCTTTGGAGAAATGTCTCCAATAACCCTTATTTATGAGAAACCCTTAAATTTATTTTTATTAAGTCATTTGTACATAGATCATAAATACATTTGTGTCATTATGGGATTCAGTGTGTTGATTATTTGTACGAATTCGAGTGCTTACATCCCACTAATCAACATAGTCTTCACCTGATTTACCCAATTACAGGATTAAGACATTTGTGTTCTATAGCTGATCAAATTTTTAAATCAAAAAATTTATTTTTGAGTCCTTTATATATCCTGCATTTAAGTCCATTATCAGATAGATGATTTGCAATGTATATTTAGAGATAGGTATCACCATGGATATAGATAGAATGAATGAAAGTCAAGAAAGTCATAAAGGAAGTTTAATTACTGCACAATGAAACCTGCTAAACGTGTTCCTTGGACACTGATCTCATCATTCCCAGTCTTTCTCACGTTAATGCCAGCAACAACTTTCAAATACAACTTTTTACCTTCTTTTTCCCACAGAATTTACCCCAGACTCCAGTCTGTGTAGCTTTTCTGTTTCTCCCTTTTCCCTTTCCACTTAATGTTTTATTATATGGATTATTTTTCTTCTTATTTGAATTCAGCACCCCAGAGCAGTAGCTGGGAATCAGATGGTCAGTCTGCAAACTTGTGCATCACAAGGCAGGCACCCAACACAGTGATGGCTGAGGAGGAGGTCACCACTTCACAGTAATGTGCTCTATTCTGCCCAGGAGCAAGCAGGGCCAGCACTAGGGTAAGACCCCTAGGATACCAAATTTAGGGGGCACTCTCTCTCTCAGGGTTTCACAAGGGCCGGCCCTGTACTTATTAGTGAGTGCCTCCTTAAGTTATGAGCACTGGATCCTAGCCCTAGACTTGGGTACAGGGATCTAAGGGAGTCCATGGTTTAGAAATGAACATTATCTTCCTAGTTCAGAAACAGCCTTGACTAAACCTCCGTGTACCTTAATACAGATGCTCTTAAAATATAAGCTAAGGATGGCTTCTGCATTTTTAAGTGGTCAAAAAAAAGAATATTTATGATGTGAAAATTATATAAAAGTTAAATTTCAGTGTTCATAAATAAGGTTATTGGAGCACAGCCTCACTCGTTGCTTTGGGTATTGTCCATTGCTGCTTTCACACTGTAACCGCAGAGTGGAGTAGCTGCAACGGAGACTCTGGGACCTACAAAGACTAAAGTATTTATCATCTGGTCCTGTACAGCAAAATATGTTTACCCCTGGCTCAGAAGATCCCTCTCTACTTGGCTAACGCCTGTCCAGCCTTTAGGCCTGAGCTTAGTTCCGCATTCTCTCACTTCCCTGCAAGCCCCCCACTTGTAGCCTGGACCCCAGTCCAGAGTTCTCTGACAGTCAGTGCTCAATACATACTTCCAGAGTGACTCCCTGAATGATTAATGAAGGAAGTCCATTTCCACCCACTCCTTATGTCTCCTTCCCGAGACCCAAGTGCAGACTTATTAGCTGTCCTCCCAGACTCTCAGAGCTTAAAACCAGCTGTTTTATGCAATACCAAGGGCAGAATCAGGGGTTTCCTTTGAAATTCAGAAGTCTTTTTTCAGAGATCCATGATTGTCCCCTCCACAGACTAGGCCTGAATGACAAAGAAGGGTCATGTTTGCATCTCCTTATCTCAGTGCCCCTTGTCAACTGACTATTACAGCCCTTGGGAAGTTTCCAGACATTTTGTGAACAAGGGAGGCCTGAGATTGCCATGTGCTGCATTGGGCCAGGGAGGAAGGAAGTGGCCCCTCAAGACTCTGCAGCTCGTCCCTGCCTTTCAGAGCCCCAGTCCTTCCCTGGCAGGGGTGCGCACATGAACCCAAGGGAATCCAGCCTCTGTCTCTCAGTGGCAGTTAGGGCTGGAGGGGGAGGTTAAAGGAGGGGGACAGCTTGCTGTGGTTGTAAGTTGGGAGATTGTTCATGGGGTTTGGGAGGTGTTTGGCCAGTTCCTTCAAACCATTTGATCCCAATACGCTCTACAATAGATCTGAGACAGCACTCTCCCTTTCTAAAAATACCCAAGTACCAATTCCAGCTCTGCCATTAAATGATTGTTTGACCTTGAACAAGTCACTTTATGTTCAAGGATTTTTAGTTCCTTTGGGTGTAAAAAGAGAATGAGGACAAACATCTTCATTGCCTACTATGTGTCAGACACCGCGTATATGCTATGCATAGTCATTTAATGAATTATGAATTACACATTTCCTCTTAACTCTAAAAGCCTGCCAGTCTGTGGTTTCCTGGTTTAAATCCTGACTCTGGGTTTTGGATTGAGTAAATATTCTACCTACCCCAGCAGTACCTCCTTGAGATTTGATTTGGAGTGAATCTTGTCACCTGGTGTAGCAGGAGGGCAATGGAGAGATGCTCTTTCATCATTGGCCAAGCCCAGAAATGCCTATAGAAGTCAAACCATAAGCCTCTGTAGGGCACTTACTGGGTGGCAAGCACTTGGCTTCCCAGACATCTTGTCTTTCCTTTTTTCTCTTTTCTTCCTAATAGCAGCTGTCTACAAGGCAAATGCTATAAATATCCCCATTTCATACTCAGAACAAGTAATGTGAGCAAGGTCACCCAGTGTCTGAACTTGAACCCAGTCTGTCTTCCTCTAAAGTCCATGCTCCTTAGAAGTTCCTCTGGAACAGTCTGATGCAACTCACCCCTATAACTTGGCAGAGGTGCTGTTCTCTTATTAAATGTGCAAATGTTGAGCTGGATGAGTCTTCGAGCTCTCTTTCTCTTCAAATGTAAGCTGGGTGTGACTTTTGGATGAAATGAGAGATGTGGGGAACAATACCAATTCCTAATGCGAGGGGTGTGTTGTCGATTGAAATGGCTGAGACTTATTTTTATGACTCAGCCTGCTAGGAGAAGGAAACCAAGCCCAGAGGTTTGAGCTTTTTACAGAATTGCTGTCATTTAGAAGTACAATCAAGAAGTTTTATTAGTAAGTAAGCAGGAACAAAGTCCAAAGCAAATTGCACACATGGAAGTCAGAATGCACAGCTTATTCACAATTATGCTGAAATGGGCCTCAAACGACTTGCACAAAAGTTAGTATTTTTCTATTTTAATGTAAAGTTTTCTGGGATCTTCAAGAGTTCTGACCAACTGACCTGAGTATGAAAAACATGACTCAGTATCCTTTCTTTCCACATGCACCTAAGGTGACAGGTTCGAATCCAGCCCGGGCTGGCCAAACAACAATGATGGCTGCAACCAAAAAAAAAAATAGACAGGCATTGTGGCCGGGGCCTGTCATCCCAGCTACTTCGGAGGCAGAGGCAGGAGATTCGCTTGAGCCCAGGAGTTGGAGGTTGCTGTGAGCTGAGATGCCACTGCACTCTACCCAGGGGGACAGCTTGAGGCTCTGTCTCAAAAAAAAAAAAAAAAGGAAGTTTTCACCTACTTCACAAGGTCATGAGGTAGGAGCAGGAAAATTGAGCTGGTTGTATTCAAGCACTTGATAAACGTTACCAAATCTCCCTGCAGTAGAAGGTTTTTCCCTCCCTCCATACTCTAAGGATTCAGAGTGAGGTACCTGGAGGGAAAGGACACACAAAATTACTGGGGAGGCAGCAAGACAAAACTAGAAGCAACCTGTTTCCCTCAATGCTGCAAGCATCAAGTTGGACTTGCTTTCTGAAACCCAACTCTTTGGTTTCCCTTTCATGGTGCTGGCATGAGTGAATAGTAACTTCATTTTCAGTTTGGGATTAGATACGTTTTATCACTGACACCTACTTTATCTTGCCCCTAGGTTTTAATAGAATAAGGAATCAATTTGTTAGTAGGCCATACTGAGTAGCTTAGCTTCAGAAAGATTTAGCACCACATTATAAATGGTGACACTTCAACAGTGAGTGTGAGGTGCTTTGAGAGCCAGCCTGTGGGAGTTTGGCAGCTGGAAAGCCCCATGGCTTCAGTTTTTCCAGATTTCATACCCTTCCATCAAATAGTAATTCCTTAGCCTTGAAAAACTCTCTTCCAGAACAAGGGAAAAATTCATTTGAGTTCTAAATTGTTTAGTAGCAAATGCATTATTTTTCTCTTTAATGAGACCAAGAAAATGTTCTCAGGACCTGGATGGACCAGCTAGTTCTCCTCTTCATGGCCACAAACCAAATGTGGACACCATAATAATGGTGTGACTCTGGTCTGGCTGAGGAGGATGCAATTATTATAGTGACTGTATTTTCCAAAAAAAAAAAAAAAATGGGACCTTTTTATTCAGAGGGCAGAGGGCAGAATATTTGAAACTAAGACTGACCCAGGAAATCCAGAGTGAGTAGTCTTCATAGCTATTGATCACAATATGAAAGAAAAAGTACGTGAACTAAGTAGTGCAAATCTGATTGTTGTCTTAGCAGGAATGACTTGATAGAGGTGGCAAAGAGCTGTTATCCACATGTAATTACAACGCCTTACATGAGTGTTTTTCTGAGTGTTTGTTTTCTGTATTTTTCCAAATACATTTAGTAGCTGCCATCCTGTGGAAGTGTGAAGATAATGAGATAGATTTATTTTAAATACCAAGACATGCTTAGCTAAATAAGGGATACTCCTTTCTAAGGAATCACATTGAAAGGCTGCCCTTAGTTTCCATTTATGCTGCCATTATGCAAAACGTCTTAATCTTTTGAGGTTTGGATTGAGATTTTAGAAATAATTCATTCAAATATCCTGGCTAATGCTGGTTTAGGGCAGCATTGATGTGTGCTTTTAAGAGGATAGGACTAATTTTCCTGGGGATCTTCTAAAACTGACCAGAGGTAAAAGGAGCTAAAACTATAAGTCCTGTATCCAACACAAACTTGAACACAGACTCAGCCATTGCTTCACAGTCTTGGCCACTGCTCTCCTTCAGTGCTGATGGACAGTTCAGAGGTGCCCACAAACTCATAATACCACTTTGGTTTAGACTGAGCCCCATGGGCACAAAGCTCATGCCAAAGGGCAGGTAGGAATCAGCCTCATCTCCCCACCTTCCTTGGCTAGGAGGCCTTCTACAGGATACAAGGTGTCCAATCATATGTGGTGGTCCTGGGTCGTATGACGTGGAACAGAAACAGAAGAGCTACTGATGCCCAACACTACAATTGTTTTTCTCTTGGATTCATACATTTTGTGCTCAGTAGAGTCTGTTGAATTTCAATGGTCTGAAATATAAAAAAATTAAATTATGACAATAAACTAGTACAGCCTCTATGTAAAGTAGTATGGAGATACCTCGAAGTACTAAAAGTAGTCCTACAATTTGATCCAGAAATTCTACTACTATTTACCTGGTATTTACCCAAATACTGGTATTTACCCAAAGGGAGGGTCAAAAGCATTTTATAAAAAAGATACTTGCACTCAAATATTTATAGCAGCACAATTCACAATTGCAAAGATTTGGACACAACCCAAGTGCCCAACAATACACAAGTGGATTAATAAAATGTGGTATATGTATAACCATCGAGTACTGCTCAGCCATAAAAAGAACAATGATCTAATATCTTTTGTAACAACCTGGATGGAACTAGAGACCATTCTCCCAAGTAAGGTACAGTAAGAGTGGAAAAACAAACACCATGTGTACTCAATACTAAATTGGAACTAGTTGATCAACACTTGTGTGCACATCTGGAGGTAAAACTTAATGGAAATCAAGTTCGCTGCAGGGAGGAAGAGGAGTTGGTTTAATTTACATCTAACTGGTGCAACACACATTCTGGGTAAAAGGCACACGTAACTTTAACTTAAAATGTACAAAAGCAAATTATGTAACCAAAATGTGTATACCCCTGTAATATTCTAAAATTTAAAATAAAGAAATTAAATTAGTCTAAGTGAATGATTTTCTAGATGAATATAAAATAATTACTTGGTAATTATGAACTAAAGTTTTTGAGCTGGGCCATCTTTTATAACTTTATTCATCCCCTCATTTTATGGGTAAGGTGCCAAGGCCCTAGACAGGTAAATGACTTGACCAGGTTCACATAGCTAATGATGGAAGACCCAGAACTAGAATCTGGATCTCTACCACCTCTGTCTCCTCATCTCTAAAACAGAATTTTAAAAATATATAATTTTCACACAAATAGCCATGTCATCTGGAAGGTGGTCTGTCAAAGCCAATTGGTTCTGAACCCTAATGCCTTTAGGCCTGGGATGCATAGATTCCTAAGACACAGCACCAGCCTGGAAGGAGTTCTTGGTGGACGGAGGCAGACATGCTGGAACTGTCCCTCCTTTGCTCCACCACCTTCCCAGATTATAAATAACCTTGGCTCTGGGGTGGAGAGTTCATCAGATTTGTCTTGCTTTCTCTGATCCATACTGGTTTTTATGGTTTATCCTGTCTTCAGTTCTTTAAGAAGCTGGCTCATCTTTTTGCAATAACATTGTCAGTTCTTTAAGTACTCAACAATGCCCTTTTTAATTGGAGTGTAGCCAGGTTTTGTGAGTTCATTTCTCCCCTTAGTCTAGTTTCCATCCTTCATTTGGCAGGTAATTCTCTCTGGTTAATGACTGAAAGTTCTTCAAAGCATACAGAGCAGCCGTGGGTTCCCTCCCAATCTCTCAGGAGGATATTTTTCCCTTGTTCTTTTTCTCTTATTTATGGCAAGCAGAGCCAAATGCGAGACATTGAGCCCAGCAGGAGGGGCCAGACCTGGCCCAGGAAGGCATGGTCTGGACTGCAAGGAATTGAGCCAGGAATTCTAGGCTCATGAAACATCAGCACTGGAAGGGCCTTAGACACCATCAGGTCCGACCATTTATTTTACAGGGAGGGAAACTGAGGCTGAAAAAGAGATGATGGTTTTGTCTGATTAGGTGTCAGTTTTAGAGCCAAGCTTGGAATCTAGGTTGCTTGCTCTCAGGCCCACTTTCTTGCCCTATGCTGGGATGTCAAACACTGTTTCCAACCCATAGGGTGTGAAAGTGAACTGATTGAATTGTAACAGCTAAATAATTGAGGATTTAAGGCTTCATAGTGGTTAGGTGTATGAGTTTGGGAGCCAGCCTGTGCTGGTTCAAATTCTGACCCTGCATTTACTACCTGTGACCTAATTCAAGTTTCTTAACCTCTCTGTGCCTCTCTTTATTTCTAATGGGGGGGGGGAATAATTTAATCTACCTCTTAGGCTTGTTGTAAAGATTAACATATTTTTAATTTTTTTAGTATTTACTTTTAACTTAGTTTAGATATTTTTAGCGATAGGGTCTCACTCTGTTGCCCAGGCTGGAGTGCAGTGGTGTGATATAGAGCCTTACATACCTGCGCTCAAGAGATCCTCTCACCTCAGCTTCCAGAGTATCTGGGATTACAGGTGTGTACTACCATACTCGGCTAA
Source organism: Galagoides demidoff (assembly GCA_963574575.1). Taxonomy (NCBI): domain Eukaryota; kingdom Metazoa; phylum Chordata; class Mammalia; order Primates; family Galagidae; genus Galagoides; species Galagoides demidoff. The sequence goes on from CAUYQV010126136.1 coordinate 24,664, forward strand.
TTTTTTGTTGAGATTGGGTCTTGCTGTGTCACCCAAGCTGGTCTTGAACCCCAGGCCTGGGGGCAAGTGATCCACTTGCCTTGGCCTCCCAAAGTACTAAGATTACAGGCATGAGCCACCACACCCAGCCACACTTGGCCTATTTTTAAACATTATGAGTTCATAATAGGTAATATTTTGTTTATCTCCTTGTACTCAATATGTGTGAGATTCATCCATGTTATTGCATGTTGTTGTAGTTTGCACATTCTCATCACTACTTCATGGAATATCTTACTCCTTATCCATTCTCCTGTTAGCAGTCATTTGAGCTTGTTTGTCATGTGAGGCTATTATGAATAGTGCCATTCTATTTGCTACCAGCTCCTCTTCCGATCTTGCCACCATTCATTCCATTACTTAAGATCCCGGCCGTTCTAGAAAGCCTGAATATGTATGTCCCATCCCTTTTGTGAAGGGTGCTTGGACTATCCCCATCTACCATGTTCTTCTCTATTAGGGCATCTAATTTTGTAGCTTATGAGTTGAACTCTAAATGCAATATTCAGAAGGGGTTTTTTTTTGCAAAAAAAGTTTAACAAATAATTATCTAATTATTAACTAATAAGATCTAAAGGTCTCTAACTACTTGCCAGGAAAGAATCTGAGAAGTTTAGTTTTTTCTAGACATACAAACACAGAGTTTACTTCAATTCAAAGAGATAATTGGGGAAACCAACTTCCATTTTCTTTTTTCAGAAGACAGTGTAGGCCAGGTTCATAGCATGATGGGATGGAGAAAATGATCAAAGTTGTTAACTTATGTTATGCTTCTGCCCTTCACTATTACCAGTTTATAGGATGGGATGCTTGGAAGAAGCCAAAACAGAATATTAATACCTGGTTTATTTTAATGCCATCAAAACACAAGACATTGGAAACTCATTGACAAGAGCTCTTCTTAACTGCTTTTTAACTGCTTTTTCAGGTTAAGGACTTTGGGGGATCGAAGGCTCTTTGAATTAGTAGTGGTTTGAAGTGATCATTTTCTTACTAATTGGGCAAGACATCTAAATATACACATATTGAATTAGAAAATATTAAGGTAAAAGCAAAATCCAAAGCAAATAAATAAAACTTTCAGAGTTACTTAGAAGATATTGAAATTGCAAAGAGATTTGCAGTTTTTGATGAATAATAATTATGCCGGAAAGGCTCAGCGCCTGTAGCTCAGCAGCCAGGGCGCCAGCCACATACACCAGAGTTGGTGGGTTCAAATCCGGCCGGGGCCTGCCAAACACCAGTGACAACTACAACCAAAAAATAACCAGGCTGTTGTGGCAGGTACCTGTAGTCCCAGCTACTTGGGAGGCTGAGACAAGAGAATTGCTTAAGCCCAAGAGTTTAAGGTTGCTGTGAGCTGTGATGCCACAGGACTCTACTGAAGGTGACATAGTGAGACTGAAAAACAAAAAAAAGAATTATGCTGGAAGATTGTGCCACCTGCTTTGGTCAAATTAGATGATCAAACATCTGCTTCTTTATTGTAGTTTATTGTTAAGAAAAATTGATTCATCTAAAAAGAAACTGTGCTCACCAGAAGGATACATCATTCCATATATTTTGTAGATAAGCATAGACATCCCAAACTAGCAGATTTCTGATTATGTGGTCAAACACTGGGTGATGTTGGCGGCCAGCAGCCATTATAAAAGTAGAATAAAAAATAAATAAGTAAAAATACATTCTTTGTCCTAAGATCACAAAAATTGAAACTTAAAGTCACTATGAGTAAAGCAAGCCTGGATTCAGCATTGAAATGTGCTGGGACCAAATAATCTAGAGTTCCTGCGCCTGCTAAACATGAGTATTCTCATCAGCATGATGAAAATTGAACCATGGGGGAGAGAGAGGGTAACTGGTGGGATGGTGCATCTTATAAGGGTACATGGGAAATTTACTAGGAGTAGAATGTAAATGTCTTAACACATAACTAAGAAAGTGCCGTGAGGGCTACGTTAACCAGTTTGATGAAAATATTTCAAATTATATATAAAACCACACATTGTACCCCATGATTGCATTAATGTACACAGCTATGATTTAATAAAAAAAAAAAAAGAAAGAAAGAAAAGAAAATGGAACAATGGCAAGCAGCCTGCCTATAGACCTACAGGCAGGCTTTGGATCGTCTAACTCACTACTTGGATACATTTTTTTTTTGTATTTTTAATATCTTGTCTCTCTAACATGGCTTTAGACAAAAAAAACAATAACATGCTTCTTATAAAGAAACATTGGTATTTACAATTTTTAAAAGTGATCACTTTCTCCCTAATTTCTCCCACACCTATACCAACCCGAGTTAATTGTTCACTGCCTCTGGTTCCACACCTTTTCCTATGAATTCTGTCTAGGTTTTAGGTTTCTGGATGGCATGAATTTCTTATTTTATAATCCTTTCTATCCAGAATCGTGTGTTGCCCAAAACAAGTTCTCAGCACATACTTACTTGACTAATGATTGATTACATAGGGTTTAGAGGGGAGAATGCCCAAGTTGAAACCTAGAGGCTTATGAGAAACCAAAGCCATGTTTCCCAAGTTCCAATTCAGTTACATTTGACAAGACATATTACTAGTGACCTTTAAAGGAGTGCTGATTGCTATTTTTCTATTTCCTCCTTCCCCTTAAATACCAACTCACAAAGAAATAATAAGCAAGTCCTGGAGAAAAGATAAGCCTGTGTCCTTTCCCCCCTCCTTACAGCCCGAGGAACATGTAGGCAGGGAAGGCTGAGGAAGACAGGAGGGGTGTCCTAGCAAAGCAATAGATAAATCTGTTACTTTATATTGCCTGACTCTAAAATTTGCTGTGGAGTATTTTTGTTGGTAATTTCTTTTACAGATGTTTTTGGAAAAAGTTGAAATTACGCTGGTAAAAACATATCTAGACACCACATTGCAATTTAAACATATTGTATTTTATTTCTTTATGCACCAAGACAGGGAACTCTTCTTTTGTCTCTCACTTTTTTTTTTCCAATTAAAAAAAAAAAAAGACATGAGGACAGCCCAATGTGTCTTTTTCTACTTGGTTGGACTGAAAAATTAATCATTGCTTTGGGAGTAAGGGTAGTGAGGATCATATCTCATATCAAGTTAACCAATAGTTGCCTTTAAATGTAAAGAACGATGACTTTTTTGAAGACCAAAAAAATGTACAGTCTTAAGGTTTGATTCATTTTATTTCCCCAGGGTTTCATTTTTATTATTCTCTGACTCCATGACTAAATGTTTATCTGGTGCTTGAAAATTTTAAAAATTCTGGACTAGAATAAGCCACTGGCCTTCTCTGATTGTCTTGGATGTGCTTTTATATCCTCCTGGTGAACCTGAAGTGCACTGTCCCAGAGAGCACTTTTTGAAGGGAAAACTTTTGGAAGGCCCTTCATTTCTTTGAGTTTTCATAATAGTGGAATGTGTTAGGCAGCCTAGTGAGCAGTTAAGAGCTGGGGTCTGGAAGGGATCCCGGCTCCATCGTTAACTAGCAGTGGAGCCTTTAGCAATTTACTTAAGCTCCCTAAGCCTGAGTTTTTCTCACCTGTAAAATGAGAATAATGAAAATAACACCTCATCCAGAGAGTGATCAGGATTGGGTATCTGAAAAAGCACTAAACACGGCACATAGGAACTGTAAACAAATTTTAGCTGCTGCTATTGTCGTTATGATCTCTACGATGACTCCTAGGAATAATGAATCGAGGACTTCTGTAGTACAGGGATATTGTACAAATTATCACAGTTTTTATTTACCAGCACTCATGATGTTTCACTTTGCTAAATGGTAGTTGTTTATAGTCTCTTGCTCTTCTGTGTTAGTCTTTTCATGGACTAGTCAATTCTCAGGCTGCCTTGCATCTATTTAACAGTCCTCAAGAAAGGTTATCAAATGGTACTGGGAAGTTACGGGTGGAGGGCTTGGATCTAGCCAGCTCCAGAGTCAGGGCTTGGTTGAAGGAGGGCTGGGGCTAGGGTTTGGGATTTCACGTTCTAACCAGGAATGGGAGCTGCCAAGGTTCTAGTCCCAGTGGTAAGAGCCAGCCTTCTGGTCTCTGAATGAAGTTGAAAAGTAGAACAGATTTGGAAAACAGAAGTTACTCAATATTACAGGGTGGCCAGAGTAGTTTCTCTTTTTTCTAGAAACTATTTTAAATTATGAAAAGTAGAAGGTTTAGAACTTGAGTTTTGGAAGTGCCAGCATCCAGGTCAAGGAAATAGGTGGTAAGGATGTCAGTACAGATTATCAGAGCACCAGTAGGAAAAGGCGAGTCTCAGAGTATCAGGACTTACAACGTGAGAGGTGGGGATAGTTAGCTCTGGGGCTTCAGCTGTGGATGAAGTCAACATTGCTGACCTTCCAGCCAAGAGGATGAAATCAAACCCGAGCAAAATTGAAAAAATAGAGGTTTCCTGTACAGTTCTGGAAGTGAAAAGAAGCCAGAACCTCCCTGCTAGGCTCTGGGCTCCAGAAAGGGTTTGGAAAAAGAGAAGCTAACATGAAATCCATTCCCACCGTTGCTCCTCCTCCCCTCTGGTGGACAATGCCATCTTTACCTGGCTTATCTTTACTAAATGTTTAGTCTCTTTATTTCCCCCAAATCTCTGCTTTCCTTTGATTTCAGTGAAGAATTCCAGATGTCTCCATGGCCATTCTCAAATATAACCATTCAATAATGTTGACTGAGTCTGGGCACAGTGGCTCATGTCAGCGACCCCAGCGCTATGGCAGGTCAAGGTGTGAGAAACATTTAAGGCCAGGAGTTAGAGACCAGCCTGGAAAATGTAGCAAGATCCCCATCTCTAAAATAAAAATAACAATTGTTGACTTAATACCCTTTGTATCTTTAGCACTTGGATAGGAAGACTGTTTGATTATGACCTTTGCTTACCCCAATAGCACTGTTGTGTTATAGTTCTGAAGGGATTTTGATAATTTGGAGTTTTTTAAGTAAGTTATTTATTTGGTTTCTGTGATTTTGACTGTTAAGTTTCTAAATAACCATGCAGCATAAACTTACAGTTAAGTAGTTCACATAATGTTAATTGGGGGAAATTTCATCTATTGATCTTCATATTGTAGTTTTTCTTTCATATTTCAGCTAATAAGTTATTTCTTAATTTTTTTCAAACCCTTAAAAAGTTTTTGTTTTTTTTTTTTTTTAGTACTAGGAGTACATTGCTGAACAAGACAAGACAGAACCAGTTTTTACTGAGGTAGAACTGATGGTCTAGTGGGGCCATGCTTTTGTCATGGGTAAGGGTGGTAATGACATATATTGTAGCATTACTGTGAGGACTGAGACAGTTTTTTTGTTTTTTTGTTTTTTTGAGACAGAGTTTCACTTTATCACCCTCAGGAGAGTGCTACGATGTCACAGCTCACAGCAACCTCCAACTCTTGGGCTTAGGCAATTCTCTTGCCTCAGGCTCCCAAGTAGCTGGGACTACAGGTGCCCACCACAATGCCTGGGTATTTTTGTTGCAGTTGTCACTGCTGTTTTTAAGCTGGCCGGTGCCGGGTTTGAACCTGTCACCTTCAGTATGTGGGGCCAGTGCCCTACCCACTGGAACACAGGCACCACCCGGGACTAATGAGATAGTTTATGGATCATTCCTGAGGCCCCCAAATTTATGGCCTTTTCACACTTCAAACTGTTTTAAGTTCCAGAGAGGTACTCTGAGTTCCTTGCTCATAAAGACTTCACTGTCACTTTGGAAGGCAGGAAGTACACATAAGAAGACTTTACCTTACAAACACAAACAATGCAACCTAATTGTATGTACCCTTATATTAATCTGAAATTTAAAAAATCTAAAAAGAAATAAAAATATAAAAATATATTCATCAAAATGAAAAGAAAAGCAGTCCAACAATGGAAACAGTTTTCCTACAAAGTGATGAACTAATCAAAAAACAGTTACTCAATCCAGAGGGACTACAGTAATAATTCTCAGTCAGGTGAATGAGAATAAATGACCTCAATGTCCCTGTACAAGGCATTGTGTGATTTCATATGAATATGAATGCTTGTATTCCTGTTGTAGTCATCTATCAATTTGAATTATCCAAGGACCTTTGAGTCCTTCCTGAGATGCTGCCCAGCTAAATAGTCTGCATTCCAGTGGGTTCTGTAATGGGACCATTGTGTGGATATCTGCAGAGTAAGGTCGGCTTTTGTAGCAAATTCTTCCCTATGTCCTTGGGTCTGAACTCTCTGAAAGCTAAAGATTTATTCTTTTGGTTTCACTTTGTAAAAGCACCCCATGCTTCAATTTTATATCACTTCCTCCTAGATTTTATCAATGTTAAAAAGAGAGGGTTGAAAAAAAGACAGAAAGAAGGTTTGATTAGATAAGTGGTTTTCAAATGGGGTTGGAAGAGCCCCTAGAATTTAGGGTTTTCTTTGTCATACACCATGAAATTCTGTTCTTTGAAACAAAATAACTAGAAGTATCATTACATACTAAATTAAGTACCTCATTATTCTTTTAAAATAATTTTTTCAGGGTTTAATATTTTATTAAAAGAAAAGATTCTAAATATCCATACTAGAAAATTGAAAAGACAAAAAAGAGAAAAAAAAATTTTTTTTTTTTTTTTTGAGACAGAGCCTCAAGCTGTCCCCCTGGGTAGAATGCTATGGCTTCACTGCTCACAGCAACCTCCAACTCCTGGGCTCAAGAGAGTCTCCTGCCTCAGTCTCCCAAGTAGCTGGGACCACAGGTGCCCACCACAACGCCCAGCTATTTTTTTTTTTGGTTGCAGCCATTATTGTTGTTTGGCGGGTCCGGGCTGGATTCTAACCCGCCACCTTAGGTGTATGTGGCTGGCGCCTTAGCCACTTGAGCCACAGGCGCTGAGCCGAGAAAAATATTTATAAGAAAATCTATAATCCACCCACCAAAGGATGGCCTATGTTCGTATTTAGTAAATTTCTTTCCAATCTTTATTCTATGCATAAATGTTTTCCCCACAAAAATTGAGTCTTTTCTTATGTTTTTTTTAGCCTTGAAAAAAATAACATGACTGAGATAATTCACATAGCTTAAATTCACTCCTTTAAAAGTATACAATTCAGTGATTTTTAGTACATTGGGTCATTATGAAAGTTTTGAGATACACAGAAATCAAGAAACATAAAATCCATGTAGACAAAAACAAATGAAGCCCTCCCAGCAACCCCAAGCAAGTTGAAACTTGCATGAGTGAATCAGAAAAGATGCCGCCAACTGTTTGTTAAAACTGAAATAGTGCACCATAACACAGTCTGTCTCAAAACTTTCGCAGTGACCCACATATTCAGAGTGGTGCTACCATAACTGTAATCAATTTTAGAACATTTTCTAAAGACAAACTCAATACCCATTAATAGTCACTCCAGTCCTCCCCTCCTTCTAGTCCTGGCAAACACTGATCTGCTTTCTATCTGTGGATTTGTGAGTATTCTGGATGTTTCACATAAACGGAATCCCACAATATTGGCCTTTCGTGATAGGCATTTTTAACTTTGTGCATTGCACAAGGTTCACACGTTCCTAAGCTTTATCCATGTTGTAGCATACACATAGTGTTATTGCTTTATTCCCTTTTAGGGCTTAATACTATCCACTGTGTAGATTTACCACTTTTACTTATCCACCTGTTTCTTCCTTTTGGCTATGATGAATAATGTTGCTGTGAACATTCACGTACAAGTTTATGTGGGGATACATGCTTTTAATTCTCTTAGATGTATATACCTAGGAGTAGAAATGCTGGGTCATTTGGTAATTCTATATTTAATATTTTGAGAAATAGCCAAATGATTTTCCACACTAGTTATCCCTTTCTTGTAATGTTTTGTAAGCTGCTTTTTCATCTAACATTATATCACAATCTTTTTTTTTTTTTTCCACAAGAGGGTCCAAGAGGTTTATTAGTCCCAGAAAAATATATTTTTCCTGCAGTTTTGGCTTGGGCCGGATGTGAACCCTGGTATATGGGGTCGGGACCCTACTCTTTGAGCCACAGGCACCACCCTAGAAAAGATACAAAATTATTAAAGACAGTAACTACCATATTCTATCAGCCAAGTACCACTTAGCTATGAAACCATCCTGTGGATATCCCCGGGTTCTCAGTTCCTAATGGACTGCCTGAAAAAATGTCCTCTAATCAAGACTCTAACACAGAGGAGTTCCAGACAGCACCTTAGAAAGCCCTGCTACTGTTACCAATGGGAAGGGGTGAGAGGAATGGACCTCAGAGAACAATTTAAATTCTCAAAGTAAGAGGGAAAGAAAACATGTAGGCAGAAGGCAAAGCCCAAGATAGGGCACCCGGGTCTGGAGCAGGGGGTAGGGACAGGGGAGGTACAAAGGCAGGGACCTGACAGTGGGGTTCCCTCTTTCTACTTCTTCCTCCCGCCTCTCTCCTTAGGGCCAGATGGACGATTGCACCACTGGCCGTATTGTAGTAAGCTAGCGAGTTGGGATCCTTGATGAAGCCCTCATAGTGCAGCTTCTGTTTCCCTGCAGGCGTGCCTGTGGCTTTGTGAATCTTCTCCTTAATGACAGAGACCTGGTCTGTGAGTGGGAGGGTGAAGACCAGCACCTGCCCATTCAGTTTCCATTCCTTCTTACCCTGCATGTTTTGTACCTGGACTTTGATGGACACTGGACCCTTGTTCCTACTCAGGAACTCTTCCTCAGGCATGAGGCTGTCCTCTGTCTTCAGTTTCTTGGAGGCAGACTCATCCTTTATGGGAGGTGGGGAATGAATTGGGGGCATTGGAGCCAGAGCTAGGACAGTTGCCATGGGTGGAGCAGGCACAAAGGGTGTGGGCAGGGTGCCGTGATAGGAGGGGTGGAGGGAGGCATGGCCACCACGTTGATTCTGGGTATGTGGATGATAGGCGACATGGAGGCAATCACTGAGCCAGGAGGCAGCTGGACCAGAGATGCCACTGGGGGGTGGGGCATGACGGGTACTGCAGACTCAACTGTAGTATGGTTAGAAGGCAGCACTGTGGGAGGTCGGGTCACTGAGATGGGGGGCTGAGCTGGGGATGTTGGTGGCTAAAGATGGAGGCAGTGGCTACTGGGGGATTTCACTGGGCTTGCTGGGACCAATCTTCTCTTTACTGTCATCTTCTAGCACCAGGCCCTTGGCCTTATGGATAGCCTCAGTCTGCTCCTGGAGAGTGATGTTTGCCTGGGCAGTCTGCTGAGTCCGGGCCATGCTGCCTGAGTGGCCATCCCAGGTCACCTTTTCCTCTGGCTTTTGGATCTCCTCCTAACCGATCTTCTTCCCAATGGCAGTTTCCTCTACACCAAAGATGTCAGTACGCCACTCAGCCAACTGCTTCAAGCTGATCTTAATATCTAGACCTGGTACACACACTTCATCATCACTCTGCTTCTCATGAATGGAATGGCTCCAGCCACCGGGGGTTGAGAAGCCCAATGGGCACGTGTTCCTGCATTTTGCTGGCAGGGATCTTCTCTCCAGTTATGGAGAACATAAGATATTTATCTGGACCAGCGGCTGGACGCAGGGACTTGGGAGCTTTGGGATTATAGTCCTTGTGGACAATGATTTGGTCTGGAGTTGGGGGCATAGGCAGAGGCATGGTTGTCTTGGGGTGGGGGCACCTTCTGCCATTCATCATCTGAACCCTCATCCATGTCTTGCACTTGGGTGTCCAGATCTAGCTGGGAAGAAGGCTCCTCTGCTTTCTCCTGTTTGCCATCCTCCTCATCAGACTCAACTTCCATCTCTACCTCCTCACTCTCCCCAAACGTCTTATAGCGCTTCTGGATAAGGATTCGGGCACCCAGCTCCTCCGGTGTGGTTGGGGGAGGGAAGTTCCCTTGCTCACTGGGTTGGAAGTCCACTGTTTGCACAACCACAAAGCCATGCCAGTCAACCTGAGAACAGGCTACCTGCTCCTTTTGTTTCTCCTCCTCTCCTTTTTCCTCTCATGCTCCTGGAACTTAGCCCATTCCACTCGGTAGCACATCTTTTGCAAAACTACTTGGGGGTTTTCAGCCTCTGTTTTCAGCTTTGCAAATAACTCTTTAGGTGGAATCAAGTTCTTGGTATACTGTCCCACCAGCTTTGTGAAATACTCAAAAAGACTGTGCTGTGGGGGAGAAAGTCAAACTGGTAGTTGCACTGTCCTTTCTGCTACAGTTTTGTCAAAAACTGGCGCCCATTTCTGGTCACAGCTTGAGCGTCAGCTTCACCACATCCAGGTCGAAGGCAGAGATGGAAGGGGGATCAGCGATGAACTTAAACTTGGGAGGGGGTTCCTTGGGTTCAGTAGTCTCTTAGATTACCTGGGCTTGGACCTTCTGGGGCAGTTGCTGTTGGGTGGCCTGTTGCTGCTGCTGCTGCTGCTGCTGCATGACCTTAGGGATGGCAGCCGAGGGCTCCTGAGACTTTCCCTCCTTGAACTTGCTGACCTTGTGGCGGTAGGAGGTGTGATAAGGGTCATTGGGGTTCAGGAAGTTGAACTTCGGGTGGTTGTTCTCGTTTTGTCATATCCTCCCTTCAAATTCAGGCCCATTTCTGGCCACAAAGCTCAGTCTTCTCCATAATACTTCTGACTGCTGGAGGAGGGTAAATAATCCCCACCACTAGCTTGGAAGGTGTAGAATCCTTTTATAAAGATGCTTCTTCTTCCATGGGCTGTTTGGGCTTGGCAGCCACCAGCAGCAGCAGAGGCACCACCTGCATGGGTCCAGCCAGCATGACTGTGACGCTCAGGGCTGCCAGTCCTTGGTGTAGGTGTTAGGTGCTACGTCAAGATAGGCTCCCTCTCTGATCCTACAACCAGTTCCTCATCTCTCCCTTTAATTATCTGCATGATAGCTCACTGTTGGATTGCTGAGGGCTTTTCAAAACCTGCTGAGCGAATGACTCACAAGTGCTGGAACATTCTGCAGTCCCTGTTCAACCCAACTTGGTGCCCTCCCCACACTAGGGCCGCACTCCGATGGAACTGCCACAAGCCAGGTGTGGCAACCAGGTGCTGGCGGCGAGGGTCGTAAGAGTTGAGAGACGTGACCATATCACAATCATTTTTATATGTTATTGAATTTTCTTTGGACACATTTTAATATTTGACCTATACTCTATCGTATGGTTATGTAGGCAGATTAATCATTTCCCTAATGTTGGACATTTTAAATTATTATTGTAAATAATGATACAATGACATTTGTATGTATCTCTCTCTTTTAGAGTAAATTTGATCTTAGTGTATACACATATTTTTAAGATTCTTGATATTTAATGCCACATTTTTCTCTAAGGATTAACAACCTTTGCTTCTACCAAACTGGTGTGTGCGGCCTTCATCATGTCCTTTTCCAGTTTTTCTAGTGAGAACTAAACAAAACCCGTATTAGTTTTTTAATGCTGCATAATGAATTGCCACAAATGCAGTGGCTTTAAACAGTATGAACTTATTATCCTGCTGTCTGTAAAAGAGAAGTCTGGCATGGTGTGGCTGTATTCTCTGCTCAGAAATAAAATCAAGGTATCAGCCTGGGTTGCAGTTCTCATTTGGGGCTCAGGGTCTCCTTCCTAAGCCCTGGTTATTGGCAGAATTCATCTCCAATTCCATACTTTCTGTTCATTAAAATACTTTTTCTGTGAATTAGGAAGAGACACCCTGTTAGTCACCTTTGGTGGTTAAATTCCTAAGTTCTGTAGGAGTGACATTTGACAACCAGTGAAGTAGATTAAGTTTAAGACCCTTGCAAATATAATATTTTACAATTCCCCATCTGTATGGCTGTGTTTTTACAACAGAAACCTACCATAAACTGAATTGGTGTAACACAGCCCTTCGGAGGGAATCCCTCCAATTGACAGTGACAAACAGACATTTTTTAAATGGAGTGTTAACCCTTTCTTTGCTGTTACTATGTGTTACACTACTTCTTAAAATTGTCAAATTCAGTTGTCATGTAACATGACCAAGTGCACATGTGGGCATATAGCTTGTGTTGGTCTGTATCAGGCCCACAAAATTAGTGACAGTATGCAGAACAAGGGGAGAAATGTTTGTACAGATACAGTCATAATGGAAAGGGAGAAGATTAGACGTGTAAAGAGAACAAGTGAGCCTTGAATGACGTGGGCGACAGGCAGCCCTTGTTAGTGCACGGGGAGAGGAATGACGTTATGAAAGGTGTGATTTGAGACCAGTTGCTTGGGCTGTGGTGCACAGGATGGATCTGAAGAGAAAATTGCTCCCAAGGCCGGGACTGAGGCATTGACAGCAACATGGGGCCGTGCCAGGTTGATGTCTAGAGAAATGTAGAGGCAGGGATGTTAGAACATGGTGACCGGCTCAGCGCCTGTGGCTCAATCAGCTGGAGCGCCAGCCACGTACACCTAAGGTGGC
>CAUYQV010126138.1:0-16717 GCA_963574575.1 Galagoides demidoff
AATTCCCCTTCTCCTGTTATCCCAATTAAGAGTTGACTGGATTTTGTTTTTTTAAGTTGATAAATTCTTGACAATTTTTGTTCCTTGACTTCTCATGTGACATTTTTCCTGATCCCTTTTTTTTTTTGAGACAGAGCCTCAAGCTATCCCCCTGGGTAGAGTGCCATGGCATCACAGCTCATAGCAATCTCCAACTTCTGGGCTCAAGCGAGTCTCCTGCCTCCACCTCCCAAGTAGCTGGGACCACAGGTGCCCACCACAACGCCCGGCCATTTTTTGGTTGCAGCCATCATTGTTGTTTGGCGGGCCTGGGCTGGGGATTCGAACCCGCCACCTTAGCTGTACGTGGCTGGCGCCTTAGCCGATTGAGCCACAGGTGCCGAGCCTCCTGATCCCTTAAGTTAAAAAAAAAAAAAATTTCCTGCAGATGCATTACTATAAATTTTATCCATTTATTTGTTTTGTTTTGTCTCCCCCATAAAAATTTATGGTGGTTAATAGGGATTCATAAACTATAGCAAATTAAAATATAAAATGAAAGGCCTAAGATAAAAGTTAATATTTACTTCCAGTAGGAAATTTTAGTAGATGCAAAAAAAGGAAATTTAGCCCATACAACTTGAAAATAAACTTTTAAGAAGAGCACAATTCCTGACACTAAGATTTGAATGAAATTTCTCCTCAGAAGCTTGTAAAGAAGGACAATGTCCTTCACAGTAGTCCTTCTGTGGGTACACCAGTAAGTTTCACAGTGCCACTCTGAAAGGCCACATGCATCAGACCAGAGCACTTCCTGGAAAGACATTTATGTAGTGGGGAGATTGGGGTGTTGTGTGAGAATCATTCAAAATAAATAGTTTGATTTAAAAGGAGGAAAGATTTTGGAATAATTAGAAAAATGGAGATATTACATAGCCTTTAGGCAATCTTCCAAGAATCTCTATTTTGTTCACTGTCAGTACAGGGTTACTAGAACAGCGTAGGCCATCAAAGGAAAGTTTTTAGAGTAAGTATTGGGTTGCTTGAGGTTTGAAATTGTATTTGTTGTAGCGTATCATTGAAGGTAGAGAAAGTAAGATGGTCATGTTGTTCAGGGGACTAGTTGGCTACTCAGGCAGCATCTCAAAGGCTAATACTACATTGGCAGGCTCATTGGCAGGCCTGGTTCTCAGAAACTCAATTTTGTCTACATACTTGGCAGGTAATCGAGTTTAAGAGAACTAATTTTTGCTAACTAAATATACCATAAACAGAAATAGAAACAATGTCTATTTGTGTTAACCTATTAGCCTATTATGAGAAATGTAATTATGAAGTAGACTAGAATTCTTGGCCACTCAGTAGTGCCTTATGTCTAAGAGAAGCCAAATTATAATCAGAAAAGTTGCTTACTGACTCTTTCTTGGTAAAGGCCAAGAAAAGTAATTAATTATGCAAATGGCTAGGATGTACCTTCTCTGCTGGCTAGATGCAGGGGTCCTCAAACTTTTTTAAGTGAGGCCAGTTCACTGTTCCTCAGACCGTTGGAGGGCTGGACTGCAGGCCCTGGGATGAGTCGGCTGCTAAGCAGGACAGGCAGTGGTGGCAAAAACACCCCACTGGCCAGATAAATGTCCTTGGCCTACTGCATGTGGCCCATGGGCCATAGTTTGAGGATGCCTGGGCTGGAGTATACTTTGTCCTACATAGTATTGGGCATATCTTGGCGTTTTTGTTCTCTAGGCTAACTTTTCCTTGTTTTATTTATTTATTTATTTTTTGAGACAGAATTTCATTTTATTGCCCTCAGTAGAGTGCTGTGATGTCACAACTCACAGCAACCTCCAACTCCTGGGCCTAGGCAACTCTCCTGCTTCAGCCTCCTGAGTAGCTTGGGACTACAGGTGCCCGCCACAACGCCCGGCTATTTTTTGTTGCAGTTTGACTTGGGTGGGGTTCGAACCTACCACCCTTGGTACATGGGGCCTGTGCCCTACCCACTGAGCCATAGGCACTGCCCACTTTTCCTATTCTTAATCTAGGCATTGTCGTGGACAGAAAATACTTAGAAAGTATTTTAAAATAAGGGGATAATGTTGAGATTTAGGTATTTGGATTATTTGTGAATCTCCAGTCCTCATGTTCTTGTTTGCTGTGCTATATAATATATGTAATGCTTATCTTGAATAGTTTTCGTTGCTTTACGCGATAGATAAAAAGAACATACCTGAAAGTCCTGTCATAGGCAACAACTCAAGGATAATTTTAGTTTATACTACAGGTGTGCATACACGTAGTAAAATGCTTTGGTGGCTTAATGATTATATTTTGGCATTACAGTCAAATTTGATACTCCCACCCCACCCTTCCCTTTATCTTCATTCTAGCAGGTGGAGGGAATCCTAGAAGCAGAATACATAGACCCTTGAACAACAATAAACTTTGAAAAGTGATCACTTTAATGCAGACATGAAAGATTCCTGTAAACATTATACCAGAACTTAGGAACTTAGAAGGATTGAAATTGACATGAGGTAGAAGGACCAGATGGTATTGGGACAGTTGGCTGTGTATTTGGAAAAAAAAAGTCATGGTCATACCTTACATCATATACACAATTGAATTGTGGAGAGATTAAAAATTTGAATGTTCAAAGAAAAACTCAGAAATGTACTAAGGCAAGCATAGAAATAATTATTATTTAGTTTTAGGGTTGGAAAGTCTTTTTGACATGACCCACAACTCTTGGATACTATAAGATAGATTTAACTACGCCAGATATTTAAGGTTCTACCTGCTGAAAGACTCTATAAATGAAATTAATATAACACATGGTAGAAAGCTATTAGCCTATATGAAAGACAGAAGATTAATTTTTTTACTGTATTAAGTACTCTTAGGCATCAATAATAAATAACAAATATCTTAACAGAAAAATGGTCGAAGAATGTGAATAGGAAATTCATGTAGAATAAGGACTATAAAGATATGAATCCTGATTAAGACACTGCTGTAAAGATAAAACCTTCTTCAACTCCGATGTAAAACAAAAGGATGAAGAACTTGAAAAATGTATATTTGGGTGGGATAGTGAAGACATTCAAATATTAGGGGAAGGAATAGAGTTGAAAGGAATACTGACCATTAGAAGTAATTCAATAATGTTTTTTATATACTTGTAGGTAATTATATGTCTTAATGGTGGAAAAAATAATTAAAACTATGAACAGTTAAGTAGATAAGGAATGCCGCCATTCTTGATTTATTATAAAGGACAATAGATAAATGAACATGAGATTATATCTTGCCTAAACTTGTGTAGTAGTTGTTTATTTCTTCCAAGACAGGTGTTTCCTAGATAATTTAAACTTTAAGTTTTTAAGTCCCTTGTTCTTTTAACTCACTTTTTCTTTTGCCTCTGCACAAACATCTTTAATAAAGGCTTTTGGCATCCCAGTGAAGTTCCTTTATTGCAGTGATTTGAAGCCCTTTCCTAGAGGTTTTTCAACATTATTTCTGTGGGGACATCTATTCTGATTCAGAACCAGATTTCTGGAGCCTTTGCTTTGGGATTTTGTTCCTGTTCCATAATGAAATTGTTCCCCAATGTCCAAAAGCTCTCACTCAGGAGATAGCAGTTAGTCATCTCTCCTGTTTTACTTACCTGCCTGTCAGGGTAAGGCAGAACAATCTCCTCTGTTATAATCTATTTGTTTTCTCAGAGACAGGACCCAAAAGGATCTTATTTTAGTACCAGGTGAATTAGCTAAATATCAGAAATAAACTGGACTATAAACAGTGATGTCAGCAAAAAGTTACCTGAGTAGATGAAGTGATGGCTGTTCAAAGAATTTGAAAGCAACTTTGTTATGGATAAATGAGTTGACAGCAAAGTTTGTCGCTTAAGATAAAAATTAATCAACTTACTACTTTAGTTGACATTATTAGTTTATGATAGAATGGTTCTGGGTAATATAAAATAATAAGTTATCTTGTTTGTTTTTGGCACTTCTTTATAATACTAGACATATTAATTAACATCTTTTGAACTCTTCTGGTATGCCAGGTACTAGTCTAAGTTATTTTATTTGATAATCCTATGATGTAGGGATTTATTGTTAATCTGTTTTGCAGAAGTGAAGACTGAGGCACAAAGGAGTTATGTCACTTTCCAAAAGTTAACATAACTTGAAGGTGGTAGAGTTAGTTAAAAATAATTTAAGGGTGTCGATTCCAGTTTGTATGCTAACTTTAGTGGACTAAAGAAAGGATACATTATTTTGTTTAATCCTAAACACAGTCACGGTTAATTTCTGAGAGCCTAGGTTTTTTTAAGTGCTTAATGCAATGCTTTGGGTAAGGAAGATATTGATAGCAAAAATTGTTATTGCCAGTTGCTTTACCAGGATTTTGGAAACTAAGTTAGAGATAATTATGTTAAGTGTTGCTTGCTCCTTTAAACTAGTCATGGACATTAATTGTGGATGAATTAAGAAGCACCAGTTGCAATGCTTTTTGTTTTCAAAGTTGGTAAGGTGGCAATCCCTGAGTTCACTCTAGTTAGTGACGATCAAAACAAACACCACAGGGTGAGTGAAACTTACAGCACCATGAGCAGTGGATAGAAGAGAACTAAAAGGAAGTGGACACTTCGTGATAGTGTGTGTGCACCAAGATTCTGATTTTAAAATACTGTGAATAAACAATAAACTATGGAAGACTCCTAGTAGGGATTAGGCTGGGATGAGGGGGTTGGGGGAGTCAGTGTATTCCTTGTCCTTATACTAAATGAACACAAGAGTATCTAATAGCATTTTCAGTTTTTTTTAGCTAGAATAATAGCTAACAATATAGTGCTTAGTACGTGTCAGTCACTATTCCAAGCACTTTGTATATTCTCCATATTATCTCTTTTAATTCTCAAAACAACCTTATTATGTAGCTTTATACAATTATTTTCATTTTTTCAGATGTGGAAACTGAGGCACAGAAAGAAATAACTCTTCTAGGATCACATAGCTAGGAAGTAGAAGAGCTGGGATTTAAACCCAGGTTGTCTTATTTCAGAATTTGGCTTTTACTGTGAGAAGTAAACTCTGGATTGCACTGGAGATAAGTACTTAAAAACCAAAACAAACCAAAAACCCTCCAACTTTTTCAATTAATTATTACTGGAACACATATATGGTTTTCATAAAATTTGAAGCAGTAGATCTTGGCCTTTTTTTTTTCCTGCCTCTCTAAGAATGTTTGGCATCCTTTGTCTTCTTATCTGTAATAAAGGCTTATTATAAACTAGGAGCATCAAAGTGTTAGAAGAAGAAGAGTTGCCTTGGGCCACACATTAAATACAGAAACACTAACCTAAACTGATTAGCAAAAAAAGTCTGTGTATACTTTTTGTGAAATGCCACATGGTGACATAGATAAGCAAAAGAAGTCCTCAGAGCGTGCAGTCTGTGGGCTACAGGTTGGCGACTCCTGCTCTAAACTATTTCTTAGTTACCAGACCTCTTATATACCTCAGCATGCTACAATATCTCATTTCTTTATTTCCTCTAGATACCAGCCTTTTCTTTCCCTTTATCTCCACACTTCTTTGAGCATAATGAGAACTCTTCTAAACTCCCTGCCTTTGCTATGCACCTTTAATTTCTTCCTCATCCCACTGAAATCTGAGTTCCAAAGAGATTAAGGAGAAAACTAGCCAGGCACTGTAAGATTGTGCCTTCTATTCTTTTAATTGTTCTAATAGTGCTTGGCAGGCCAAGGTGTAGAAGCAGGAGTGGAGAGGTCAACCCTCCAGAATTGGGACTTTGTTGGGGTGCACAGGCAGGACAAGGAAGCAAGGGAGTGGAAAGTACTGGCCCGAAAGCCATTAATAGGCCCTGCAGTCTCTGGAACTGAGAAGTGAAGACAGGAGAGAATAGATGTTCTGGGGGTAAATGGAAGAGCAGAAGGTCTGGAAACCAGGTCTTTAGTGGGAATAAGGGATCCAGAGATCTGGGAGGACTTGGATAGCATTGGGACAGTTTTATTTTAGAGGAAGAACAGTTCTGGGTGATGACAAGGTTCTCCATCTGGCCATCAAAAAATGACTGAAGTGATAGTTGTTAGAGTTGAGGATGCTGACTCACCTCCCATGAGGATGGGCCTTGAACGTGTCAGGGAGCATTGTGATGAACAGTGAAAGAAAGCATAATTTGCAACACGCTCATCATTAATCTTTGCCCATTGCTTGCTGTCAAATGGTAGATATTTGTTTTATTAACAGGGGTTAAGTTTATTTTTGTACCTGACGTTTTATTCTTGTTTGCGTAAAATAATGCAGAGCCTTCAGTGAAAAGGAGCATTGTCTATGTGATCATATTCTTTTATGTGTCATCTTTTCAGTGTTATTTCCTAGCTTAACGCTTATGTTAGTAGTGTTTTGACCTTTTCTGTCATTTGGGGCAATGTGGTGTTTTCTTTGCAGACAACAAAAAAAGGAAAAGGATATATGAGATGAAGAACAAATGGATGGGCTCTTATTTTTAGTTCAGGGTGTTAGAATTATGCTGATAGTTTAGGGGAATGTCCACCTTGGATCAAGTAGCCAGAACATAGTAATCATGGCTTGGGAAATTGCTTTATTTTTAAATTGTTTTTTAAGTTAATTGTATATAGTTAGAATGTTATGGATACTTCTCAGAATTTAAATTATGGTATTTAAATTTTAGGTAAGAATGGAAAATGATGCCTAATAGCATTTTTATTCTTGAGGGAAAAAATATAATCTTGTGTTTTGTTAGTTATTGTTAACATTCTCCTGAGAGGATGCCACTTTAGGCCTGAACATTGGTCTATACATATAACAAAGGTTTTCTGTAAATTTCAACATACCTAAACCTTTAGTGGACTCTGGAGGTATTTTCTTATCAATAGAGTGGATCGAATTGACTCTACAAAGTAGTTTTTAGTAACCTGGTAAACAGGAAATGTAAGGGTCCAATATATCTTAAAATTTTCAGTTTTCTGGTGTACCAAAGGATTATTTTAATAATATCTTGTGTTCTGTATTGTAAGTTATTTTAATTCTTCAAATTTTGTTACTGTCCCTAATTATTATCAGTTTAGGATAGGTTAAAAATGAATTCATGTAGGATGGTGCCTGTGGCTCAAAGGGCTAGGGCGCCAGCCCCATATACCAGAGGTAGCCGGTTCAAACCCAGCCCCTGGCCAAAAAAAAATGAATTCACATATACAGACTTCTGTTTGTTTTGCTGGGATTCTGAAAGTAAATTAATACTTTTTTTTTTTTTTAGTAGTTTGTGTTTCTCAAAAGATCAGTAGAGATTTAAATAACAAGTTTCAGATAAGTTTCTTTTTGTGAGCTGTATTATGTGAAAATCTCAGATGAGTATAATACGAGGTTTTTAGCTTTAAAACTAATCTTGAATTCATTTTTATCTTAACAAACTAGTTCCATTACTTCTCAAATTCATGTATTTTTTTGCTGAGTATGAAGAGATATATACTTAGCCATGAGTTTGAAGAGGTGGTTTCAGTATGTTATAGGAAAATTTTTATTTTTATTTTTCTCTCATTGTCTCTCTATATTGAAGGTAAACAGCATTTTTCCATTAAAGGGTCATAATTCTTGGTTATTCTCTGGATCTGAAGCACCGAGCTTGTTGGTTTGACCTTAGAGTATGTTTAGCTTTCTTGTTTGACGTATTAGGTTTTGCAATGCACCCTATCGTTTATATATGGTGTTTCAGGCTTCAGTGTGGCTAGTGCTATAAAATATTAAACTTTCTTTATTTTTCCTGTTTCTTGATTATTTAAATAAAATGTATTTTCTGAGGTTTGGCAGTTTTCTCAATGTTTTAGAATGTGTTGTAACAGAATCCCTTTAGAATCTTCTACAAATAAAGGCCATCCTGTTGGCCGTTAAGATTGTCTAAATAGACCTCTATAGGGAGTCTAGGATTTAGAATCAATATGTGTTATATCTTTGCAAAAGAGAAGCACAGATGTTTGCTGTTTCCTTATAGAATATGCCTGTGAAACAGTAATCACTACTAAAAGACTTACTTGAAGATTGCAAATGTGTTTTCCAGAGTGCTATCCAAACTCATTTCTATTTGATTTTCCATGTTGAAGAAGCCCATGCAGGAATCAATAATATATTTGGTAGGGGAACCTAAGGTCCACAAGTCTATTTTTTTCTTTTCTTTTTTTTTTTTTTTGAGACAGAGCCTCAAGTTATCCCCCTGGGTAGAGTGCCATGGCATCACAGCTCATAGTAACCTCCAACTCCTGGGCTCAAGCAAGTCTCCTGCCTCCGCCTCCCAAGTAGCTGGGACCATAGGCACCCGCCACAACGCCCGGCCATTTTTTGGTTGCAGCCATCATTGTTGTTTGGCGGGCCCGGGCTGGGGATTTGAACCCGCCACCTTAGGTGTACATAGCTGGCGCCTTAGCCAATTGAGCCACAGGCGCCGAGCCTGCCTTACGGTTTTTGGCATCAAGATATTGTACATCTTTTTGTGAGGTTTATTCCTATCTATATGATTTTTATGCTAATACATATGATATTTTTAAATGTTCATTTTATAAATGTTTGGCTAATATATAAAATATAATTAATTTTTATTCGTCAACCTGGCATTTTATGGCCATGCTAACTTCATTAGTTTTAATATTTTGCCTGTAGATTATTGGGATTTTCAGACAGATTACATATTTGTGTAATCTGGCTGTCACAATGGTTTTGTTTTTCCTTGGCAATCTTTAAACCAATTATTTCTCTTTCTGGCCTATTGCACTGACCAAGACCTCTAATACAGTGTTGAATATAATAGTAATAGCTGACATCTTTGTCACATTTGTGACATCAGGGAAAACATTTATATTTTGCCATTAAGTGGTATTTGCTGAAGGTTTTTTGTAAATACCCTGTATCAGATTAAGTTCCCACCTGTTCCTACTTTATTAAAGTTTTTATCATAAATGAATGTTGAAATGCTTTTTAGGGCATCCATTAAGATAAACATTTATTTTTTTCTCATTTATGCTGTTAATGTGGAGAATTACACTATTTTTCTAATGCTAAATTAACCCGCATTCTTGTTTTAAAAAAAACAACCTCTCCTTTGATCACAGTATGTTATCTTCTTGCTTTCTTGCTGAACTTGGTTTTCTAATACAGTAGAACCTCCATAGTTGACAACCTACCTATATTGACCACCTCCTTAAGTTGACCTAATTTTCATAGACTGGACATGCACCACATGTACATATCAGTGTAGTACATATCTAGTTTTTAATGTTGACCACCTCTGAATGTCGACTAATGTTTACAGTCCCTTGGTTGAACGATTTACAGAGGTTCTACTGTATTTTATTTCAGATTTTTGTCTTTATGCTTACTAGGGCTGTTCTGTATCTTTTCTTGTATTCTGCAAGATTTGGGGATCAAGGCCTCATTAAACAAACTGGTGTGTGTCCACATTTTTTTCTATTCTCTGAAAGAGTTTATGTAAGATTGGTGTTACTGATTTCTCAAATATTTGAAAGAATTTACCAACAAAGATATCTGGACTTGGAGCTTTCTGGTTTGGGTATGTTTGTTTGATTTTGGTGGGAAGCAGAAGATGTATTTTGAAATTCTGTCTGTAGTGTGTCCCAGAGGTTGAGGCACTTGCTGACACCCTCATGTCTCCTCATAGCTGTTCTTTGGGGATCCAGGTCTCTGCTCAAATGCTACTTCTTCCGAGAGGTCCTCCATGACTTCCGCAGCTAGAGTAGCACTCATTCCCCTCTGCTGCCCTTTCTATTATGAACTCACACTGATGCATCATAATCACCCCAAATCTGTAGTTTACATGAGGATTCACTCTTTGTGTTGTACATTCTATAGGTTTGGACAAATGTATAATGTCATGTATCCCTGGGCCTCATCCCTAGTTAATGATAAAAATTGTCCAGGGTCTCAATCACACTTACACAGAAACAAAACCCCACAATGTAATTCTGTATTCCCTGCCAAGTTACAGTGTCATTTTGAAACAAAATGTAATGAACATAAAAATAAAACTTTCTCAATTTCTTTCTTTGTAAATGGAACTGTTTAATGCTATTTTTAAAATGGATGGAATAAAATGTAATCTGATGGTGAAAACATTCTTCATAACATTGTCGAAAGTACCTCCTTATACTGCATGTGAGGGATGAGAGCATTTGATCAGAAAAGGCTTACTAAATTAGGCCTCTGACCTTGCAACAAGCATGTTAGATGAAATGCTCCAGGGTTCAAGTATCTTGCATCCTTCAGGATTATTTTGATTGCAGGTGACAGAAAACCTAAGAGAAATTGAACAATAGAGTTAGCTTCAGGCACAGCTTGATCCAGAAGCTCACACAATGTTACTTGAGTCTATCTTCTATCTCCATCACTACATTTCTTTCTTCTGCATTGGCTGCCTTCCTAAGCAGGTTCTTCCCTCCTGGCAAATAAACAATTAAAGAAAGCTTTGTTTGTTTCTTTCTTTCTGAGACAAGGTCTTGCTCTATCTCCCAGGCTATAGTATAGTGGTGTCATCATTGTTCACAGCAACCTTAAACTCTTGGACTCAATTGATCTTCCGGCCTCAGTCTCTGGAGTAGCTGGGACTACAGACATGTGCCATTATACCAGGATAATCTTTCTATTTTTTTTTTTTAAGAGATAGGGTCTCACACTTGCTCAGGCTGGTCTTAAACTTCTGGTGAGCCATCCTCTCACCTTAGCCTTCCAAGGTGCTAGGATTACAGGCATGAGTCACCGTGCCTGGCCTCATTTAAATGAAGTTTTTTAAAGGTTAATGTCAGGGAATTAAATGCCTGCAAAAACATCTTCACAGTTATAATTCCAGCAGTAAAGAGAACTATCTGAGCAGAATATCTGGAGACTGCATTTTCTTGACACTATTGGGTCATAGACCCATCTCTGAACCAGTCATTGAGACCTGGGTATTGCAGTATTGCAATACCCTGCTCTGATTGGCTAAGCCAATCAAAATACAGAAACTGAGCATCAAGGCAGGAAAGGTCTCCAAAAGGAAGGCGGAGTGTTAGGCAGCAGATGTCCACTAAAGATCCAGTGTCTTGTAATACAGTCTACTGTACTGAATGCACATCCCAGAATCTCAAGGTGTTGATCTGAAGACTAAGAATGTCAGAAAGTGCTACAATTCAACCAGGCAAGTGTACAAAGACTTATATTTGTTTAAAATGATCATGCAGGTGAAAAAGGTTGTGCTATATCCTTGGCACATACCCAGATAAACAAATCTCTGCTACATGTAGAGGTCTACCAGAGATTTCCCTGAAAAAAAAAGAGGTTCTGCTAAAGAATGTTTGGGAACCAATAGGACTAAATGTAGGAAGGTAAGGACTCCCTGCTGCCATCCGGTTACCTTTTACGTAGGAAAGAACACCATGGTGAGGTGGCTCACACCTGTAATCCTAGCACTCTGGGAAACTGAGGCAGGTAGATTGCTAGAGCTCAGGTGTTCAAGACCAGCCTGAGCAAGAGCAAGACCCCATCTCTACTAAAAACAGAAAAACTAGTAGGGCGTTGTGGCACATGCCTGTAGTCACAGCTGCTCGGGAGGCTGAGGCAAGAAGATTGCTTGAGCTGAAGAGTTTGAGGTTGTAGTGAGCTACAGTGACACCACAGCACTCTACCTAGGGAAATAGAGTGAGACTCTGTCTCAAAAAAAAGGCAGGAAAGAACATGAAAATTTCTAACTTGGAGAAAGTGCACTCCAGGACTTATAAGGAAGCTGGGGCACATCTCAGAACAATCCTCAAGACAAAGACACCCAGAAGATTCCAAGCTTAGTTAAAAGTGATGTTTAAAAAAGGTCTTCTGGGCTCGGCGCCTGTGGCTCAATTGGCTAGGGCGCCAGCCACATACACCTAAGGTGGTGGGTTCGAATCCCCAGCCCGGGCCCGCCAAACAACAATGATGGCTGCAACCAAAAAATGGCTGGGCGTTGTGGCGGGCGCCTGTGGTCCCAGCTACTTGGGAGGCTGAGGCAGGAGACTTGCTTGAGCCCAGGAGTTGGAGGTTGCTGTGAGCTGTGATGCCACGGCACTCTACCCAGGGGGACAGCTTGAGGCTCCGTCTCAAAAAAAAAAAAAAAAAAAAGAAAAGAAAAGAAATAATCCTGTCCTTAAGTTTAGCAAGTTTTTTTTTTTAAGGCTAAATTTAACGACAATAATAATATTTAACATAAGGACTGAGAACAAAAACCTCATAAAGAACGAAAGAAGATAAATACATTCAAAAAAGAAATCAGATGATTGCTGCAATGAGATATTAGGTAATAATAATAGTAATAATGCAAAGAAAGTAACATTCCCATTGTCAGACAGAAGTATGTCTATTATAGAATACTTTGATCAGTTAACTTCTTCTTATTTTGTTTTGTCCAAAGTCTCAAAAAAAATAGACAACTAATATTTATAAGTAAAAGTAAAAGATAATTTCAAAAAAACAGATCATGCCAAATCTTATAGACAATAGAAAAAGAAATACTTCAAAATTATTCTACTTAATCTGGATACACCTAATATTAAAACTGGAGAAAATATATTATTATAAAAGGGAAATTACAAATATATTTCACTTATAAATGAGGATGGAATATGATAAACAACATATTAACATGTTGAATTAAAAATTAATGTTTAAGTAATGTACTTTGGTCAAAATTAAATACAATTTATATGAGAATTAGTCACTATTTTCTTTTCTTTTTTTTTTCCTTTTTTTGAATACATAATCATTTACTACTTGTTTGTTACAGAACACACAAGACAAAATACAAAAAGCAAACAAAATTTTTTTCCTTGTTATTTTTTTACCAAAACCTAAAAAAAAGATGACTAAAATGTGTAAATAAAAGTAAAAAATAATTTCTAAAAAAAAAAAAAACAGATCACACCAAGTCTTATAGACAGTAAAAATAGAAATACTTCAAAATCATTCTACTTAGTCTGGATACCCCTGATAGTAAAATTAGAAAAAATATATTATTCTAAAGGGGAAATTACAGACATATTTCACTGATGAATAAGGATGCAATATGATAAAGAACATATTGACATGGTGGATTAAAAATTGATGTTTAAGTAATATACATTAATCAAAATTAAATCTAGTTTGTGTGAGAATTAGACATTATTATTTATATATATATATATATATTTTTTTTTTTTTTGCCCACACCCCCTCGCTCCTTCTCAGTCTGCTCTCCTCTTCCCCCATGCCCCACCATGTCATTAATTGTCATTAACTGTCCTCATATCAAAGTTGAATGCATAGGATTCTTACTTCCCCATTCCTGTGATGCTTCACTAAGAATAATGTGTTCCACCTCCATCCAGGTTATTACAAATACCATAAAATCTTCATTTTTTGATGGCTGAATTATACTCCATAATGTACATATATCACAGCTTACCAATCCATTCCTGGGTTGAAGGACATTTAGGCTGTTTCCACGTTTTAGCGATTATAAATTGGGCTGTGATAAACAGCCTAGTACAAGTGTCTTTATAGTAAAAGATTTTTTTTTTCTTCTGGATAGATGCCCAATAGTGGGATTGCTGGATCAAATAGGAGTTCTAGGTTGAGTTCTTTAAGATTTCTCCATACTTCCTTCCAATTTGCCATTTGCAAATGTCTCATGTACAAAAGCAGGGAAAAAAATGAGAGTATAATTTGCAAATCTGCAAGGAGCCCAGGGTGTCCAGATAGTCAGCAGAAATGAACTTAGTGTAGGTGAACTCATGCCTGTTCCTGGGGTCAGAGGTAAGTTTTTGTTTTAAAATTGGCAGTGGCCAGGCAAGACATAGTGGCTCCTAGGGGGCCAAGGTAGGAGGACTACTTGAGCCTAGGAGTCTAGACCTTAAACAAGAGTCAGACCTCATCTCTACTAAAAATAGAAAACCTAGGTAGGTGTGGTGGTGGATGCCTGTAGTCACAACTACTCAGGGGCCTGGGGCAAGAGAATGGCTTGAGTCCAGGAGTTTGAGGTTGCTATGAACTACCATGCCACAACACTCTACCCAGGGTGACAGAATGAGACTCTGTGTCAAAAATAATAATAATCGGGGTGGCTCCTGTGACTCAAAACGGTAGGACGCCGGCCCCATATGCTGGAGGTGACGGGTTCAAACCCAGCCCCGGCAAAAAAAAAAAAAAAATAATGATAACTGGCAGTGGCTTCCCTTTTCCAGAAAGCATCAGTGCTGCCTTGTACTTCTTTTTTTTTTTTTTCCATACTCCAGTGATATCTTGGGAGATAAAATTATCATGCCTTACCCATGGGCAAGGAGTCAGAACCCTCGGTTCCGATTTACTAAGAATGATAGAAATTTGGATCCTTGCTGCCCCTCATAATCTTATCTTGCCTGCACTCAGCAAGATAATGATCACATTTGTGGGTGAAACCAGCGGCTCCAGGAAGCCAAAGGGACACATCACACTGGCCCCCATCCCTCCCCCGACCGGCTGCTGCGCACACCTTGCCTGCGGCCTCCCAGCTTCTCCGGATGCCCCTATTCTTTGGTCTGGCCTGACCTGGCCTCCCTCCTGTCTCCCACTCTGGCACATTTACCAAGTTTTCCGTTCCTTAAACACCTAGCTCTGCTGCAAATAGCCTGGCTCTCTGGGTGCAGCCCAAGAAAGCCTTTCATCCACCCACACAATTGTGTGCTGACCTGAATTCACCCGGGCGCGGTGGTGTGCGCCTACAGTCCCAGCTACTTGCAGAGGATGCTTGAGCCAGGAGGTTGAGACCGCCTGGGCGGCATAGCAAGGCCTTCCTCCAACAGAGAAAGGAAAGAAGAATGAAAACGAGGGAAAAAGAGGGAAGGAAAGAAGGAAAAGAGGAAGCAAGAAAGGAAGGACAAAGGAAAAGAAAGAATGCTTAGTTCCGGAAGGAAAGAAGGAAGGAAGAGGGAGGGAGGGGGAAAAGGAAAAAGAAAAAGAAAGACAGTTTAGTTTCTGAAAAGGAAAGAAGGGAGGGAGGGAGGGAGGGGAGAAAGAAAGAACGTTTAGTTTCTGAATTCCCGAAACAGGGTCTTGAAGAAAGAGTAGACAGGACAATACGGTGGGGCAGGCGCTTCAGCCCTCTGAGGAAGGAAGCAGCCACGAGAAACAAACGCAGACGATGCGGGACCTCCCATCCCAGTTCCTGACCCCCAGTAAGCCACGGGGGACTGTTCCCGGCCTGGCTTCCCCCACCCACCCCCAAAGACGGGAATCTCTACCCTCGATTCTTCATCTTTTCTTGATTTAAACCCTCGTGTGCACGCCTGTGTGTTCAATTCCTTTATTTTAAAAAAGCTCACTGAGCCCGCAGGGACGGCGATGCTGGGAGGGCTGGCAGGCACCGAAGTACACGGCGACGCAAGGTTCCAGCGACAATGGGGACGCCTTTGGTATGTCCGGGCCTCGCGGGGCTCCATCCAGACCGCGCACCGCTCACTCCCCGCGCCCCGGTGCGCCGGGGACACTGAGGCCCCAGTTCCCGCTGGGCTTCCTGGGGGCGCTCACAGAGGCAGGTGCGCGATGGCCAGTAAGACAATATTTACATTCTAGGCTCCACGATTTCTTACCTCCCCTTCTAAGCTGGATCTTACTGGCAGTCCCGCTTTACAGATGATGAGGAGATGGAGGCGCAGAGAATTGGTTAGAGAAATGGCCCAAGCCCACTGAGTAACCGGGCCTGGCATCCTCGGTGGGGCCCTGTCCCCTGTGCTGGGAAAAGTCTCCTTATCCCCGCCTCCGGAAGCACACAACCAGGGGTGCCTTGTAGAGCAAGGTAGAACAGAACCCTGTTTCTAAGTATGGCTCAAAACCCAGAAAACGTCAGGGAAGATATTGATAGAGTGGAAGTAGAAAAAAAAAAAAGAAAGAAAGAAAAAAAATTGAATCTGTTTGGCTATTCAATAACATAAAACTGAAGAAATGGGGGACATCTTTGCAAGATTCCTTAGGCATGAACAGCTAAGTTTACCAATACTCCCAAAGCTCTTAATGGTTCTGAGGGAGAAGGAACTAACACTGGAGGGTAAGCTAACGAAAAAGATGCTTATTTATCTTTTCTAAGACGTAAATTAAGACAACAAGGTATTATTCACTGGTAAAGTTTGCTACCCTGAGTTCATATCAATAGCTCCAATCATTGCCCCAGACTTCAATCTGGTTTTCTCTCTTTGCATAGTTGTAACTGTCTTGTCCAGGATAAGAACCTGGCTCTCATCACCCTCAATGATATTTACCTATTGGATCAATGATTCTAACTGTGCCCCCTTTGCCCCACTTGGGCTTTGCCATGCTACCCTGTCCTGTCCTCCCCTCCCTGCCCCTTACATGGTCACCTACCTCATAAACCAGCTCCACATTCCCCATGGGACATTCCCTCCATACAGGTGCCTACCCTGCTTGGCCTAGCCTTTAACTCAGACTTGGTTTAAAGATCATCCACTCCTTGGGAGGCAGAGGTGGGAGGATCATTTGAGCTCAGGAGTTTAAGACCTGAGGAAGAGGCTCAGCGCCTGTGGCTCAATCGGCTAAGGCGCCAGCCACGTACACCTAAGGTGGCGGGTTCAAATCCCCAGCCCGGGCCCGCCAAACAACAATGATGGCTGCAACCAAAAAATGGCCGGGCGTTGTGGCGGGCACCTGTGGTCCCAG
>CAUYQV010126140.1:0-11989 GCA_963574575.1 Galagoides demidoff
GGCCTGGGTGAAAATTTTATGAGGAGGACCCTCTGGGTTGCAATTGAAGCAACATCAAAAATATACTACTGGGAGCTCGTCAAACTAAAAAGCTTCTGCACAGTCAAGAACACAGTGAGTAAATCAGGCAGACAGCCCTCAGAATAGGAGAAGATATTTTCTGGTTATGTCTCCAACAAAGGTTTAATAACCAGAATCCACAGAGAACTCAAACATATTAGTAAGAAGAGAACAAGTGATCCCATCTCAGGGTGGGCAAGGGACTTGAAGAGAAACTTTTCTGAAGAAGACAGGCACACGGCCTACAGATATATGAAAGAATGCTCACTATCCTTAATCATCAGAGAAATGCAAATCAAAACTACTTTGAGATATCATTTAACATCAGTAAGATTAACCCATATCACAAAATCACAAAATCACAGATGCTGGCGTGGTTGTAGAGAAAAGGGAACACTTCTACACTGCTGCTGGCATTGCAAACTAATACGTTCCTTTTGGAGAGACATCTGGAGAACACTTAGAAAACTAAAAATAGACCTGCCATATGATCCTGTAATTCCTCTACCAGGTATATATCCAGAAGACCAAAACCACACTACAAAGATAATATTAATAAAAGTTTCATGACTGGATATTGTCACTACCACATGAGTGGTAAACTCTTAAAACCTCTTCTCTGGGAATTTTTATTTTAAATACTAGGTTCTAGACCCTCTCTCCTCCCCAGTAATCCCACCTCTCCATTGCATTTCCATAAGAAGCTGTTTATACTCTACAGGTAACTAGACAGGCAAGGCTGAGGACTTCCAGGATTGGCACTGAGATGAGGGACTTTTTTCCAAGGCCATATGCCTTATCTTCCTAACCTAGACAGGTCAAAAACCATGCTCAACCTTATTCCTATTCCTACTTTTTATCTCATTCTTCAGCCCAGCTCAAAATACCTTCCATCCCCAAGACTTAGCTTTTCGACTGTTCTGCTTTGGGCAAAAGAGACCAACACAGGATGCTCTGTTTTTTGGGGGGTTTTTTTGTTTGTTTTGTTTTTCTTTCTGATCCTTCCTTATCTCTAAGTACAAACACCTTTCTTACAGCAACCCAAACTGTCCTTTACAGTGTTGCCACAATTCATGTGTCTAGTTTCTGAGAATGTAGTCCAGACCTCAGATGGTGGACCCAACCCAGCCCCCATCTGCTGAGGATTCATGCTTTCTTGCCTGGTCTACTTCAGCCTGGTTCCCTTATCCATATCCACTAGGTGTGTATAATTCTTCTATTCCTAACATTAGTGACCTGAGGGGGTCGTTGCAGACTTCAGAATGAAAATCCTTCTCCTAGGCTACTCATATACTCAAGTAACATATGGCATCAGCATCCTGAAACCATATAGCCATATACATGAGGAATGGCTCTCCGGTATTGTCTGAAGTCATCCTTTATTCCTGCATATGTCGGGAAAGTCTTGTCTAGTTTTTATGTTTCCATGCGCTCAAGTATAAAGAAGATCATGCAGTCATCTGAAGGCATTCACAAACACAACAGGCACACTCTCAGGCTTGTCATTCCGCCATCACACACATCCACACTGCGGGACAATCTGCATCACAATCTTTTTTCTTTTTTCTTTTTTTTTCTTCTGTTCAACAGGTAAATGCCATTAAAAGAGATACAGGGTTGGTATTAAATGAGGGAAACACATTTACACATTAAAATTAACTTAAGAGAATGAACAACCAAATCATTGTGGTTTTCAATTGAATTCTGTTTAAACAAATCAGGTTTAGAGCTCAGTAACAGGGAGATTTAAATGTGAGCTACATATTAGAAGATATAAGGAAACTAGTGTTAATTTTATTAGATGTGATTATGGTATTATTATAGATACAAACATTCACACACATATGCACTGTCCACAGCATCTTGATAAAATAGTGGGACAGACTATGCTTCTGGAGCCTCAGAAAGCTAGATTCCAGAATTTAACTTAATCTTGGTTCCACAACTCACTAGCTATGGCTATTCAAACTTTATAATCCTTAGGTTCATAAGAACCATAAAGTTAGATAAGATATTTAATTCCTTTAAAAAAGGAACTAATATCTCAAATTCTTACAGTTATTATCAAGACAAAATGGAACACACACAGAAGTGCTCTTTAATGCAGCGTGGAACACAGTGGGCATGTAAAAAGTGGTAGCTCTTTTTATTGTTACATTTTGTAACATTAATATCATTATAGTTAGACTACACGGTAAAGAAGAGAACAGAAGTAGGCAGATGCCTAAAAGCTAACAAGCACTCTTGGGCATACACACATACTAGCACATTTAACTGGACACTTTAATTAGGGTTAAGAGTTCTTGTCATATGTCTGAAACAGAATTGCCTGAACAATACTAACCGTGGCCATACTTAACCCAGTCGTGTAATTGTCCATCTCTCTGATCTTGTGGTGCCCATTCCACGGAACATATATACAAGTCCTGGAGATCATGACTTCCTTTTATAAATGTGAGTTGCTCAGGGAAGAGAATTATAGGAACCATTCCATGCCCACTAAGAAATAAAGCCCTGGGCTTCTCACTTACTCCTCTTTCTCCAGATCTTGTCCCAGTTAAACCCCTTCAAACAATAAAAACTCACCAAATCTTGGGGATCAAACAAAATGGAAAGAAGACTGTGCTAACAGACACACAAAAAGTCTGCAAGGAGGCGGACACAGGAGCCAAAGAAAAGAGTGGAACAGAAAGGAAGGACTGGTAGAGAGGCTGATTCCTCCCCCATATTTATTTTCTCTGACAGCTGCTCAATGTGGGAAAAACCTCTGTAGTTAGGGCCTTAGGGACCCAGATGCTGCTCTTCTCACCCTCAATTGAAAAAGATTAAGTTTCTATTAACCCTGTCCATGCATTTGAGTTAACACTGCCTGGGGTGTTTATTTTATTTGCTTTGCTTTTGCATGTGAACTGATGTGTATGTGCCTATCATAAAATCCAGGTTTCAAACTCATGCCTTCACTAAGGATAAAGAACTTTGACCAGCTACATAAAAACGTAAAAACAAGCTCTGTATAAAGTGCTTATACTAGTACCTACCTCTCAAGACTGTATAAGGATTAACAAATTAAGTTATGGAAAGTGCTTGAGAAATGCTCTTTCTGTCAACACACTTTTTCTTTTTTCCCTTTTGCTTGATCCCTGACGCAGTAAGTGTTGGTTGTTTGAAGGGGCTTGATGGGGTCAAGATTTGGAGAGAAGGATTGAGTGAAAATCCCAGGGCTATATTTCTTAGCAAATGGTTGACACAGAGGCAAATTGAGAATGTAGATGAATAACAGAGCACCTATTACAATGAGGATTGCATGGTGCATTTCAAAATATGCTAATATGCCCTTTAGGCGAGGGCATGGTCTGTGTTATAAGCTCTGCAGTGTATGTGTATGCCTTTTATTTTTTACTGAGAGACCAGTATATATGTGACGTAAGCAGAAAAACTGGATGGCAGGAAAGTTGGTTAGAACCATCTCTATCAGAGCAGCCGTGGCAAAAGACTTGGACACTGTTTCCTTTGAAAGAATTCTTGGGGACAGGTCTGGGGTGGTCCAAATGGCTACTTCTTTAAAATCCTCATGTCCTAGACTGTGTACACTCTCCCCTAAACCTGCTCCCCTTTGAGGGCTCTTCAGTTCAGCAAACATCACCTCATTACTCCTGAAGAATTGGGAGGAGCGATCTTTTTTGTTGTTCCCCTTCAATATCTTCTAAATTTTTTCTTTCTCTGTTGCCACTATCCAGCTACCATTACCTCTTGTCTAAATTACCTTACTAGTTTCATTAAAGATCATCTTTTTCCATTTCCTTCATCATCAGTATATTTTCTACACTGATTTCTTTCTGAAGCATACAGACGATTATGACTTTTCTTTCTTAGCTTAAATCTCTCTCTCTTTTTTTTTTTTTGGCACTTACTATTTCCTCTATCTTTATTTCTTTCTTCCTGTCTTTATGTGATTGTCATATTACATTTTCATTATTGAGAATAACTCAAATTGAAACCTCACTCTACATTTTTATTAATAAAAACAATATAAATAAATAAAATATATTTCTATGTAAAAACTGTTGGATTCTCCTGTTGGTACTATCAGGAATTTCTGAGGGCCCCGATATTAGTTTTTCCGGAGAGTCTCTTATCCCACAGTTCTGACAGTCAAGTCCATTTTCCTGAGTTGGGTAAATCTTGTCTCTCTATGTTATGCCTACAAGGCAGTGATTTTCAACGAGGGTGTCAGGAGAGGATTTTAGGTGTGTTGCAAACATTTTTAAAGATCATTAAATTGTCTTTGAAGTAAGTTCAAAGCACAGTATGTATATCTTTTTTCCTTTTCTTCTTTTTTTGATCAACATGATCTAAGTGGGCCACTGAACGTTAACTATAGGTTCATGTGTGCCATGAGATCAGAAAGGTTAAAAAACATGGCTACAAAGATACATACATTCAACAGTGAACCCTAAGTGGTGGGTTCCAAAATTGTTAACTTGTTTGTCTTTATCTCATCGATAGGCATGTTTCCTTCTGGTTAGACACACAATACTAATAATTCTATTTTCAATGGCTATCTTTTATACCCAATATTTAAAAACTAAGAAAATTTATTGAAAATGTCAGTCAATGCATGGCATGACAGGGTTTTGTTTAATATACTTCAAGTTGAGTTTCTTGTGTTATAATTTTTATAGAGAGGAGGTAGGCTTAAGACGTGAAAATTTCTGATCTTACTCTTTGATGTACTCTTTGTCCACTTACAAACAAACTTTTTTTTTGACAGCGGATCGTATGGAAAGGAGCTGGTGGTTCTGGGTAACTTACATAAATATAATGTGGACACATGACATTTGGTGCACAGATACGTTTACACAGGACTTAGAGCTAGATGTTTTCATAAGAACCTAGACTCATTGAAATAATTTGCTTCTGAATAAGCTAATAATTTTCAGTGGACTAAAATAGGAAAAGGCGCTGATGCCCCACTCTCTTTATTCACACCTCAAAAATCTGACATATGCCTGCTCCTTCAGTAACAAATTTTACACACAATGTTATGATTCTGTTACATTATCTCGGAACAGTGCCTTCAAAGACAGCTGGACTTGCTATCCAGTTGTCATAAAAAAGCACAAATCAAATATTTTTTAAGTGGAAGTTCCTACAATTCAGTTATCACCATGTATATAACAATTTGTTTAATTTAAAATCTTGTTACTGTTTTTTTTCTTTTAGAGACAGAGTCTCACTTTATCAGCCTCAGTAGAGTGTCAAGGCATCTCAGCTCACAGCAACCTCCAACTCCTGGGCTCAGGCGATTCTCTTGCCTCAGCCTCCCAAGTAGCTGGGACTACAGGCACCCACCACAATGCCCAGCTATTTTTTGTTACAGTTTGGCCAGGGCCAGGTTACCACTATCCTTGGTATATGGCACCAGCATCCTACCCACTGAGCCACAGTCACTGCCCGCTTGTTAGTACTTTTAAATAATTAAGTAATTAAGTGATTAAGATAGAAAGACCTTATATTTGTTTTCATGTTTTATACATGTTAATTTTGGTACCTATTTAATTACTTCTACTCTCAATTAGCTATATTTTACCACAAGGAATCAGTTATTTTACACGGACTCCTTAGCCCCATAGGAAGGCATGCCGTTGGTTCTTTTCTGATTGAAGTTAATTTTGTCATTCCCTTAGTCAGTTGAAGAAATTTTAGTTGTCTTTGGGCCAAAGAAGCTGCCATCCTACCAACACTTACAATGTATGTGAGCGACCGGTATAGAGTGGCCACTGACCCCAGTGAGCCTCCACACTCTCCATAACAGTCACACACTTCATAACACATTCCATCACAAAAACAATAGATTCATCAGAAATGATTTAAAATACAATTTGGAATTTGATGACACTTTGTTTAAAATTTCCATGGCTTCCTTTTATTCTTAGAATACATAAAAAAAACTTTCATAAAACGATCTGGAGTTTTCCATCTTCTGTAGTCTCACAGGTGTGGGACTAAAACTGCAGCTTTAAGGGCGCATGTGGCCCTGCAGATTCCCCAAGAGAGAATCCCCTGCACCCCATCACTGTTTGTAGTCACCTAGATCAACCCAGACTTTCTTTAGTTCTGTAATTTCCATCCCATGTGCTACTCTTCAAACCTGGATCATGTTCTCCTTAACTCCCATTTGACTGAATTCTCACAGTCTCCATCTTTCTTAAAGAAAACATAATTTTCTTCAGGAAGGCTTTTCCTGAATACCTAATTTAAAGCTAGGGTGCATGACTTATTTATATTAAGATAAGGTACTAAAGAGTCCTGTGAAACTGTGTATTCTTATAGAATGTAATTAATCACATCACTGGATACTTTTTCTCTAGAGCTCTCTGAAGCTATCTCCTTCTATTCTTCCTATCAGGAGTAGCTTTGCTTCTCTGAACCACTGACTATCTTCTACTATATAAGCACCATGTAACTAACCATTATGTAACTAACCATGCTTAACTCTCACATAGATGGCTAGAAATCTTAGAGCTAATTTCTTGATCACATGGAATAAGAGGGTAGAAATTCATAGCAGGTGGATAGTATACTTCCAGCCTATTTCTTGTCTTAATTTTTTAAATTTCAGAATGTTAAGAGGGACAGATATTGTGTTTACACACTTTGTTTTCATGCAGATTGAGTCAAAATTATACCCATAAGTATGCCCTTCACTCAGATAGTGTGCATTGTCCCCAGTTGGTGTGAATTTCTTCCTTCTCTCCTCTGCCTTCCCCCAGCTTGATTTTCATTGACATTTACTTCCATATGTGCACCTAAGTCTTGATCTATTAGTTCCTATTTTGTATTGAGCATATACATGTGTTTATTTATCAATTCCTGTGATGTTTCACTTAGAAGAATTATTTTCACTTCTCTCCAGGTTATCAAAAAGAGGGAAGATCACCGTTTCTTCTTATGGCTGAGTAGTGTTCCGTAGTATGCATATACCACATTTTATTAATCCATTCGTGTATTGGTGGGCACTTGGGTTGTTTCCATGTCTTCGTAATTGTGAATTATGCGGCTGTAAACATTCAAGTGCAGGTGCCCTTTTTACAAAATGACTTTGGAACCTTTTGGTACATACCTAGCAGTGGGACTGGTGGATCAAATGGTAGGTCTATTTTAAGTGCTTTACGGTATCGCCATATAATTTTCCACAGAGGTTGCACTAGTTTGCAGTTCCATCAATAATGTTTAAGAGTTCCTTTCCCTCCACAACCAAGCCAGCATCTGTTGTTTTGGAACTTTTTAATATGAGCCATTCTCATTGGAGTTAAGTGATGTCTCATTGTGGTTATGATTTGCATTTCCCTAATAAGTGGAGACGTTGAGCAATTTTTCATGAGTTTGTTGGCCATATGTTCATCTGAAAAGTTTCTGTTCATGTCTTCTGTTTGGCTGTTTCCTGCTGATTAGCTTGAGTTCTTTGTAGATAATGGTTGCCACTCCTTCATCAGATGTGTAGCATAAGAATATTTTCTCCCATTCTATGGGCTATTTGCTCTTTTGATTGTAGCTTTATGGATGCAGAAGCCTTTTAATTTGATCAAGTCCAATTTATTTCTTTTTGTTGTTGTGAGGATTGCTTTCGGGCTCTTCATGATTTCCTTGCCTAGACCATTATCTCTAAGAGTTTCTCCAACATTTTCTTCTAAGATTCTTATATTTTCCTGCCTTAGGTTCAAGTCTGTTATCCATTGCGAGTTATTTTTTGTGAGTGGTGAGGTGTACAGATCCTGTTTCAGTCTCATACATGTGGCTATCTAGTTGTCCCAGAACAATTTATTAAACAGAGATTCTTTTCCCCAGTATGTGTTTGTATCTGTTTTGTCAAAAATCAAATGAGAATATGAGAGTGGTTTCATA
Organism: Galagoides demidoff; assembly: GCA_963574575.1. Lineage (NCBI taxonomy): Eukaryota > Metazoa > Chordata > Mammalia > Primates > Galagidae > Galagoides > Galagoides demidoff. The sequence continues at coordinate 7,966 of CAUYQV010126140.1, forward strand.
TTCTGTTCTCTGTTCTGATCCATAAGGTAGGTCTATGTCTGTTTTTGTGCCAGTACCGTGTTTTGGTTGCTCTAGCCTTGTGGTATAGATTGAAGTCCAGAAAAGTGGGAATGACGGATTGGGGAGAGGGGAGAAGGGATCGGGATGGGGGGTCATGGTGTATGGCACACCTCTTAAGGGTGGGACACAATTATAAGAGGGACTTTACTTAATAAATGCAATCAATACAGCCTAATTCTTCATATCCTCAGAGAATCCCAAACAATAAAAAAAAGTGATGCATCCCACTTTGTTCTTATTATGTAAGATTGCTTTGGCTATTGGTATCTGTTCTGATTCCATATTAAATGTAGAGCTTTTTTTTCTCAATATTCAAAAACTTTGCCTTGATATTTTAATGGTAACTGTATTGAATCTATAAATTACTTTGAATAGCGTAGCCATTTTAAAAATCTTTAGGTCTGTTTAACTTTTTGCTGTTACTTTCCTATTTTTATTTTGTACTACAGTCATATACTGCATAATGATGTTTCTGGACCCTATGTATGATATTAGTCCCATAAAATTATAATGCCATATTTATATGGTACCTTTCTATGTTTAGCTATGTTTAAATACACCATTACTTACCACTGCGCTACAGTTCTCTACAATGTTTAGTCCAGTAACATGCTGTATAGGTTTATAGGAGCTATAGGCTACAGCTTACAGCCTGGGTGTGCAGTAGGTTACACTATCTAGGTTTGTGTAAGGACACTCTATGACGTTCACTCAACGATTCATAATCACACATTTCTCAGAATGTATCTCCATTGTTAAGTGAAGCATGATATTTTTATTTCTGGCATTCAAAATACATCAAATAATTTTGTAAACAATGCATGGTAAGAGAGAATACAAATTCAAACATAATTCTCTGAATCCAAGGGACATACCATTCCTGTTAAAACTATATGTTGAGAGTTATTAAAGAAATAGAAATCAGGGACATGTGAATGGGGTAGTAGCACAGGTGTGGGGATATAGTATAAAGGGAAAGAAACTGTGTAAAACTCTGGTATTTTGAATCAAGTGCAAATGATCAAAGTTTGGGCTACTGTGTTAGGGGAGAAGGATGCTCACACTCAAGTGGTGAATCCTAGTGGTTGCTTAGAAAGAAGCCATAGGCTCGGCACCTGTGGCTCAATCGGCTAAGGCGCCAGCCACGTACACCTAAGGTGGTGGGTTCAAATCCCCAGCCCAGGCCCGCCAAACAACAATGATGGCTGCAACCAAAAAATGGCCGGGCGTTGTGGTGGGAACCTGTGGTCCCAGCTACTTGGGAGGGGGAGGCAGGAGACTCTCTTGAGCCCAGGAGTTGGAGGTTGCTATGAGCTGTGATGCCATAGCACTCTACCCAGGGGGATAGCTTGAGGCTCCGTCTCAAAAAAAAAAAAAGAAAGAAGCCATAGGCTTTGAGGACATATTAGGTATGAGAGTTTAATCAGACATCAACAATTGTTGACACCTGGCAAATACCTTAAAACAGTTATTCATTGACCAAATGAATGACTGAATGATTCAGTATGGCCAAATTAGATATACTAGATTTTAAGAGATAATAAATTATATAGATATACATTTTTGGCTTGGGACTACATATCTATTGAGATACAAAGACAATAAAGAGATTCGGGACCACAGTGCTTCCAACTGATCGATTCACAAACCCACTTAATCTGTACATTCTTTTCTATTTTGGAATTGAGCTTCTTCCTTTTATTCCTTATAGGGAACTCTATTCACTCACATTTGAAGATTTTGCTTTCTCAAAATTAAGTGAAAAATTCGTTTTGAGTTTTACCATGACCTTCTTATTTTGCCTAACCTAAAGACCTGCACTCTTAAATTGATAATTTCATAATTATTTGCTATTGGTTTCTTTGATAAACTTGCTTGTGTACCTACTATATGCCAGGACCTATACTTTATGCCATTGAGAAATAGAAGTGACCAAACTGAAAATCTAAAACCTCACAGAGTCAAGACAGTAGTAACTCCCTGCCCTACTATGATGTGTAAGTAAACTAAGATAATGCATAAATCTGAAAAAAATCAGGTTTCCCAATCATTTTGTTGTTTTCATTGAAAGTGTTATAATTTTAGAGCTGTCATAAGGGATTAGAAAATTTTTGTTTATAGAAGTAAAAATATATATTTATTATTTCCTGGATATAAAATTTATTTTGCTATAACTGGAATGACAGAGTAGACTTCTGGCTAAAATAGCAAAGAAACTAAAACCCCAGTTCTGATGAATAATGAAATGTTTTGTCTATCTTTTGGGGGGTGCATTGGCCACATGTCCAGTCCTTGACCTAACAGACAAGTACTCAAAGAACTGTTCCCCACCTCCTGGATCTCAAACATGCATCTTTAGGAGCCCTTGGGGGAGGGTAGTAGAATGACTTTGACCTGGATCTGATTGATCTTCACTCCCTATAAGATAGGGTTGAATGCAGATGGGATGATTACATTGAGGTTGGCAGACATAATGTGAAAAGCACACAGGACATTATGCCCAAAACAATGGGAAAAGATAGAGCAGAACGATGGTAAATAGAATATGTTATAGAACCTTAACATTAGCATGACACAGGCATGGAAACCACAGGTATCAAAGACCTTCCGGCAGGTGTCTCAAGGTGGAAGATAAAAGATCACACAGAGGATGAAATTGTAGGAGACTGCAAATAGGATCATATCTGTGATCACTGTCATCATCAGAACACAACAGTCATGCCAGCTATCAATAGAGACATCAGCACAGGGGAACCAAGCAGCCCCTACGTGCTCATAGTACATGTGAAGGATGACATGTGTCCTGACGAAGGGTAGATGATTCACAAGGAAAGCACATGAGACAAAAACACAGGAATTTCACAAAGAGATTCCCACATGATTTTGAGAATGGTTTTAGAGCTCAGAATAGTGGTATATCTCAAGGGTGAGTGGTTGGAGTCCAGCACCAAATCTGTATTGTGGGGAGAATAACTGGGTGAGACATCCAGAAAAACTGGTTTTGGGGGGACCACACCAGAAAACGCTAAGGGTTTGGGAGACACATGTGGTAGACAATATGAGATTGGTGGTGACCAGCATGGAAAGGAAAAGAACATGGGTGCGTGAAGATTGTGTTCCACTGCAACGAGGCACAGAGGGTATGATTGCCCAAAATGGCCAAGGGATAGATAAAGCAGGAAAGGTATGCTAATCCAGACGTGGTACTTCTCAAGTCCAAGGATGCCTAAAAGGGTGAAGGAACCTGAGTTGCAGCTACTCAGGTTGCATCCAGCCATTTAGATCTGATGAGTGATTTCTGTGTTCTAAAAACAGATTATGTATAATGAACATGAGAAAATTTGGTAGTAATTCTTCCTCTATCATTTTGTCAGGGCTGGCTCTCCAATTTCCTGTATGAGGGGGAAAATAACCAAAAACAAACCAAAAACCTTCCATTGCTTTTGTTCAACACTTTGAGAAAGAGTCTCCAGACCCAATACTTCTGGTACTAATTTCTGGATTATTCTGGAATAATGTATAAATTGCTATTCTCATTTTAATGCCTTTAGGTCAATATAATTTGTTGCTGTATACATGTAAGTATAGAGAAACATTGTCAAAGTACATGCAGGAATAGAAAGAAACTTCAAAAATCAAGTCGCAATTGGGAAGATGAAATTGGTAACAATAACAAACGTGTTATTTAGAACAACACTCTGATGTAATGTATTTTTATTACCCTCCACTTTTGAGCAGAAGTGGAAACTCTGAGAAGTAATGTTTTCTAAGTCCATTTTAGTAACTAGCAGAGCCAAGACCATTTGATGCTGCAGCCCCTGCTCTTTCATGCTGCTGTCCCACACCAGCGTTGACTGCCTCAACACACACTGTTAGATACCAGGAGAGAAGGAGGTATAGAAAGGGATATAAAGAAACAGATTGCTGGCTCGGCGCCTGTGGCTCAGTCGGCTAAGGCGCCAGC